>SZWC01020447.1:38848-49487 GCA_023375785.1 Penium margaritaceum
GGGGGGGGTTGGGATGGGATGTCTCCTGAGATTCAGCGCAGTTGCGCATGATGGCAGCAGGCGCAGAAGCCGCAGTAGAGGCAGCAACATCACTTGACGAAACAGCAGCAACTGGAGCAGCAGGGAAGTCGGACATTGGCGGCGTCAGGAGCACGCCCGCTTCAGAAGAACACGATTGGAGTTGAACGGAGTGGTTCGCTTTGTTTTACCGAGGCGGGTGCACCTACCTCAGCACCAAAACTTGCCTGGGTGCTTTCTCCGACCAATGTAAATTTGGTGTAACAGCAGAAATATTACAAAAAGGATACCTCATTCATCAAATAAGGAAAATTTTGTGCTGAGTGCCACGTTCGGCCCCCTTATTGATACATAATTTTTCCCATTGGGATTTGTAATTAGATGTTGCTGTACCGCCTCCTAGTTGATCGTAGAGGCCTATTCTGTAAGCGCTCTCCAGTCAGATGTCCATGTCATTGGGTGAAAAAAGAATTACGGCCATAGAAATAAAATAACCCCCTGATTTTTCAATTCGACTTTTGGATTTTTGGAAAATATGTGATCCTTAATTTGAACTAGTTTTTTAGGGTCTGAATTATTTATGTGTTCGTAATTCATCGAATTCGTGATGGCCCTGATCCTTAAATCCGTCAAAAGGGCGGGCTCAATATTTATGTGTTTCAAGAATTCGACGCATGCCTCCGAATCAAAGCATGGCGACCGAACTCTGACAGCGCCATGTGTAATATCTGCGACAAAACCGGCTCTTGATCGAGGGCGCATCTGGAAAAACTGAAAAATGCACCCTCGATACGTGCCATTTGCGCGCGAACCTGGACGTGCGACACTCCTTTTCGACCTCGTCGCTGGGTTATGCCGAGCGACGAGGTCGACTGGACGGTATCCTATTTCACCTAGTCGAAGGGTCCAGCTTTAACTTGGAAGTACAAGATAAATTTGGACCTCAACCCTTAAAGTCAATGTAATAGAGTACTAACTATCCATATGATCCGTCAAATTCGTTGAACGAAAAAACGGTTCAAATTTGTTCACTTAAAAATATATTGATATTGAACTTAAAGAACACCGGGGTATGTAGTAACGTGAAGCAAAACCGAGATGATGGTGACATCCATTCGTCCATCACTGGACAAATGTGATAACGCAACACAGATTGACAAACTAGATATCCACCACCCATGTCACAAACCAATGAGAAGCAAGAAGCGAGCGAGAGGCAAGTGGCGAGGTGAGGCTGGCGAGTGCGAGTGTGACTGGCTTGTTTATGCTTTGATTTTTCTCGCAATTGTGATAATTCTGGGCATTATTTGTTTAGGCATGAGAATTTAGGCCGTGTTCACACGAAACATCGTCCTGCCTCCATCAAAACCATAACAGTCACCATCGAATAGCATCAGTGTTCACATGGTCGTTAGATTAGCATGTGCAAAACTAAATTCCAACAATAGCAGGTCCTAGTATGTCCACGGCTTGGTACTAAGCATAAACTGGACATGGTAATCTGAAATTGACATATTTTAGATACCAGCATTCAAACCAGTCACTTACCATTGTCGCGATTTGAACCGGTCACTTTGCATCTCGGCGAGTCGTAGACCAAGCAGTTTGAATATATTTGCCCCACAAGAAATATTTTATGGCTTTAATAAAGGATAGATCTGTCCAAAGTTCCTTGTTCATCCCTAGTTTTGAAGCGGAGTCACGACCGTGTTTTTTCTCGATATTCCCCAATGCTATAATGTGTCCTCGTGAAGCAGGAAGGCCAATTTTCCAAGCGCATATCTGCCGGATGCCTATTTGCCACTTGTAGAAGTGCATGCGATGACGAAGTGCGAAAAAAAAAACTGGTCGAATTGCATTAAGGCAAATAGTCGCGAGTGAAGATAGAAACATCTCGTCCGTATGTGCGAAATAAACGTGTACGATGGCTAGAAATTTGTTAAACGAGACTCGAAATCAGCCAACCAAAGGCTTTTAAACACATAGCGGACGAATGAAACGCCGATAATGGACCGAGATGAATCGCAAAGATTTTATAAAAACCAAGAAGTTGAAAGACGAACCGAATCGATGAACTTCACTTCCGCTCGTTTCGGGGCTGTTTGTTGTAACGTATTTCGTGATGCAAAAGTTGGCACGAAGATCCTCGTCAGCTGGTTGATGGCGTATTACTATCCATACATTTTCTTCTGATCAAAGTACGGCGTTAGATTGGCATATCTGGTTGGTGCGGATTGCCATAGTGGGTCTTCGCATTAATGCTTTTAGATCGATGCATAGAATAGAGATCAAACATCATACGCGACATCTCTTATTCACTCTCGGACGAAACAGGAACCTGTCCTCGTTGTGATTTGTTGACGTCATTCATTGTCACTGCGTCGCGCAAACACAGCAACTCGAACATATTTGCCCTTTCATAAATCAATCTCCCTGAATATACCTCTATCAATTCCATTACAACAGACAAGTGAGTCTATTTTTAGGTGGAAACAGATCGAAGACTATGTATGAACATTTGCATTGTGGACGGATTGGATGAGGCAACCTTGTAATCTGTACTGAATTGGGATTTTTTCTCTACCCTACCAATAACCGCCTCATGATGGTCGTAAGGAGACAATGAATACATTCATGTATTGTTTCACAAATGAGCAAAGACGAAATCAATGCAGTACACGAGGAAAGTAGAGATTCCATCGGCTTCAAATGAATCAGTATTGAATTATTCCGGACAGAATTTGTTTCCCACCCGCACTCGTGCGATTGTTCTTTGTCTTTACAAATGAACAATGTGAGAACTTTCATGGTCACTTCCTAGCGTTGTTGCTGCATCATTTTCCTAGTTGGCAGTCATGTTGTCATGGAAGGCAAGCATGAGAACAAGTACCCGGCTATGAGAAACAGGCATAGGATCAAACAAGCTTTTGGAAAAGGATGCGCAACAAACAGAAGGGCCTAGATCACATATACCTGGTTTCGGAACTAGCTCATGTACCGACGTTGAGAATGATAGCAGATATCTACCTACTTAGGGAAAGCAGCGAGTCCCTCATGCGGTAATAAATATTACTACACGCCTCGGAAGCGACTTGAAGAAATAACTTCATAGCCAAAGCCAAATTTCAAGGAATGCATACGGAGCAGATCCCAGCTCCAGATGTACAACACATTACCATACCAGCGGCCGAGCCTTGGTTGAGGTACAAGCACCTCTATTATTATGCGCAAGGCATTCATCGTTGAACAAGGTTTGATTCCAAGAAGTGCATGTAAATTTTAGCATTTCATTAAGAGGAGGCCCATGACATACTACATCACACGTGTAGTGGATGTTTCTTTGACCCATGCGCAACTGCCAGTGGCAACACCTATACAAATATGAATCTCCCGTCTCGCAAGTGGAGCCACCAGAGCTTGTTTGGCATATTGTACTTTTCTTCGATGAATGGACACGAGGCCATGTCTTTTAATGAAGTTCCTCTTCATCCACCAACCTGTCCATGAACAGCATTTTTTAGGCAAGTAGACTGTATTTTCGACTTCATTTTTCATCTGCGCAACCTGAATCCAGCGCATGACTTGGCCGCCACACAATTCGTGGAAATAACGTCCACCGCCGCAGCTACAGGGATAGAGAACCCCACCTGTAAAACCTCAAGTGGGTGCATGGGGCGTAATCACCCCGTGGCCTTCCCTCATGGACCTTCATGATGCCTGGGTATAGTGGATGAGGATCAAACATACATGGCACACCAAGCTAACCACACCTACAAGTGAACCATACCACATTCTCGCATCTTGGGTGTCTCTGCGTCACTAGGACCAACAAGGGCACAAGTGGGACACAACCATGGCAAAACAATGCAACCTATGGCGTAACTGTAGTACAACAAGGCATCACATAAGGAATGTTTACAATGTAACAAGGGTACATCCAGTGCACAATTACAATGCAACAAGGATGCACCTACGGTGTAACTAGGAAGTGACTAGCACACAGTTTCGATGTAAGTTGGGTGCAATTGTGACGTCAATAGGGTGCAACTATGGCACAACTAGGGCACAACTTGGACATAGATAACGTGCAACTAGGATGCGACTAGGGAAAAACTAGGGTCCTAATCTCTCTCTCTCTCTCTCTCTCTCTCTCTCTCTCTCTCTCTCTCTCTCTCTCTCTCTCTCTCTCTCTCTCTCTCTCTCTCTCTCTCTCTCTCTCTCTCTCTCTCTCTCTCTCTCTCTCTCTCTCTCTCTCTCTCTCTCTCTCTCTCTCTCTCTCTCTCTCTCTCTCTCTCTCTCTCTCTCTCTCTCTCTCTCTCTCTCTCTCTCTCTCTCTCTCTCTCTCTCTCTCTCTCTCTCTCTCTCTCTCTCTCTCTCTCTCTCTCTCTCTCTCTCTCTCTCTCTCTCTCTCTCTCTCTCTCTCTCTCTCTCTCTCTCTCTCTCTCTCTCTCTCTCTCTCTCTCTCTCTCTCTCTCTCTCTCTCTCTCTCTCTCTCTCTCTCTCTCTCTCTCTCTCTCTCTCTCTCTCTCTCTCTCTCTCTCTCTCTCTCTCTCTCTCTCTCTCTCTCTCTCTCTCTCTCTCTCTCTCTCTCTCTCTCTCTCTCTCTCTCTCTCTCTCTCTCTCTCTCTCTCTCTCTCTCTCTCTCTCTCTCTCTCTCTCTCTCTCTCTCTCTCTCTCTCTCTCTCTCTCTCTCTCTCTCACTCTCTCTCTGTGTGTGTGTGTGTGTGTGTGTGTGTGTGTGTGTGTGTGTGTGTGTGTGTGTGTGTGTGTGTGTGTGTTGTGCATGGTAACACATGCATGAATGGTACGTGCATGTGTTTGTTGTGTGCTTTCTTTGTCTCCCTTTGAGAATGTGTCTCATCTGCTGCTTCAATTCAAGGTTTTCTTGTGTCTTGTACGAGATACACTTCTAGGAAGTGCTGGCTTCACAAGTGGTGCAAGCGAGAAAAGTAGGCCATGGAGGCCATGCTGTGAGCCCAACAATGACTGGTATGCTTCATGGTGTGACTTTAGTGCCTACAGTCTGGGCAAGCCGGAAAGACCATGTGGAGGTGTGTGCAAACATGATTTCTTCATATGCTTAGGATGCATGTTTTGCAAATGTTGTGTGCAACGTCAAGTTTATCCTGTTGTCCCAACCGTCTTAGGCATCTTAACGTACAAGGACAATTTGTTGTTTCTACATTGCAGGATATGTCGCCATCTCCCGTGGCTTTGCCCATTGTGGTAAGGAGGCGACTGGCTCCAAGAGAATGGGATGATTGGATCCAAAGTGCAAACTCCGTATGTGCAGAGTACGTTGGCGGATCCTGATGTGTACACGGGCAGTGGCGGTGGTGGTCGCGATATATTGTAAGTAAGAAATGTCTGACAATAGTTGCTCTTTGTGTTTTGCAAAAACTGCATTGGTTGCGAAGATGATCAACGTGTATGTGGCTTCTTAATGGTGTGTTGTTGGCGACTTGTGAATCACAGGCACTCTTGCAATTTCAAGGTGTATGGTGTGGTCTGCTTCAATCTTTGTAGGAATGTGAATAATGTTTCCACTTCCATGTGCATATTGAGTGGAAGTTTTAAGCAGTGTACAGGAATGAAGCAATGCAGTGATGGACATGGATTGTGGTTGATGAGAGGTAACAATAATGTTTCCACTTCATGTTAACCTGTTAATGTCCTCACTTGGTGTATTGGTCGTAAAGTGCCTTACGTTAGGTCCATTGCATAACACCTTCTGAAGGGGTATTGGGTTCGGTCGTAGTGTAGACAGTCTTGGATGGACTATATCCTACCCACTTCGAGGTACAAAAGTAGATACATGTGTAGAATTGTGGTTATTCTCCATGTATTATTTTTTGAAAGTAATTCACAACTATTTTGGCTTGGAATTTCTGTAGTGGTTGATGCAGGAGTCTAACTTTTGTTTCACTTCTAACGTTTATCCACGATTTCTGAACAGCAGAGGAGTTTGTTTTTCGTTCATTTTATTGAGATGTATTATGAACTTGGTTAGGTGTATGGGGTTATGGAACACCAATTAGCGTCCTTTGTCCCTCGTTCATGATCAACGTATTATTGAATAAGATGCAATTGTGGTGTTTGAAATATAATGGGATTGCTACAGATGTGCTCTCCATAGGTAATCTAGGGAAAATGTCAATTAGGAGGTGATTTGTTTTCTGTTTTAGACTGGAAAATGAAGTCATATTCTTGACTTTGATAATGCGGAAATTGTTCACTATGTACATGAATTATGAGAATACTGTACTGGCTTTGTCTTTTGCTAAACATAATCATCTCAAATCGCCTATGTGTGCCAACTCTGGGTCATATGAGATGAACACCTCTGGAAATGTAATTGTGCACTAGAACTTCACCAATTCTGCTCCCACGTGACGCCATCCTAAAGTTGAGTTTATAACCCCAAAGATGCTCCTTGCACCCTTGATGAAGGGAGCTGTTGGTCATTTGATACAATGCAAGAAAACAAGTGAGTGGTTCCTTGAGGATGTGTAGTCATGCTAACACAAATCTTGAAAGAAGCCACTCAATGAGGTCCAAAGGTTGGACACGTGGAATTGTGCACGAAATGAATTATGGGTGAAAGTTACAGTTCGATGTTACTCTTAAAGAGGAGATGGAAGACCTAGCGAAAATTTATACTTTACCAAGTTTTGGTGAATGTTGGCACTAGTAAATTCCTCGTTCATATTTTAGTGAAAGTTGAATTCAGAACGGTAGATTATGTTTGTCTGGGATGAATCCAGTCACTGCTTGAGGATGTAAGATTTTTACACCTTTGTTTAGATAGATCGTGTAATAATTTGAAAGTTATGTTGAACAAAAAATGACAGTTTTTATACGTTATACATTAATTTTACCTTAGCGAATGTATGAGGATCATAAAAAATGTATTTTAGTGGATGGAATGGTGAAAAATGAGATATTGAAGTAAATTCAATACCAGGTATGTCAAATGTGGAAGAGAGGATGACAGTGGGTGGGTCCGTGGTCCTTGTTGTTCGAGATCCTACTTCATTGTTGGCAGCTATGGCGGCAACAGAATGAGGCATTCCAAATCCCACGGATTTCATGGTGCCATCACTGGGGGGCTCAATCACGTTGGACAGTGCCTATTGGGCTACCACAGTTGCAGACTCATAAGCACAGGCAGTGTGAGGAAACAATTTTTTTGAAGAGGGCGAAAATGGCCATTATTGGTGGGCCAGACATCTCCCGTCGTGTCTGCGTCGCGTCTGCATCACGTCGGCGTCGTGTCTGCGTCGCTTTGGCATCGTGTCCACGTCGCGTCAGGTGACTGATGGTAGTCATTTGGGCACAATGCGTGGGCCGTGGAAGAGCTTGAGAGGTCAACACGTTCCCGGTGGCTGGCAATGCGCAGACTGGCCTGAATGCTGAGCGGTCATTGCGCGGTTCGGTTTTCCAAAGCCTATTCAACTTCGAGGGAACGTGAGCCAATCATGGACTACAGGGCCGACTCGTAGCTGCCGCATTGCCCTCAATAATCGGCCTGCAAACGTACGTTACTGTTCTTGGGCTACTCAAGGACGTCCATTACATGCGAAGCGTGTTCAAGCTTTCAGACGTCCATTCAAGACGACCATTGCAGTGGCGTCTAGGAAATTTCATTGATGATGATGTGACAGCTTCAGCCGTTGGCATATGTGGTTCTTTGCGTGCTTTCCAATAGTGTAGCAACGGTGCGATGTGTGACCAGTCACGCTCGCGGAAAGGAAACTGCTTCAGTCCAGCCGAGCACGCTTTACTTGTGCACACGAGCATATGGCTGGTAGGGTGGCTGTATGCAAGCCTTGTGAACCTGTTACACTACATACGCGGTGCAAGAACAACGCGCGTGAATTCACAATGGCATTTGTTCAAAGTGTCGCCAAGAGGTGTAGTTGCCGCTGCACGTGTCCAACGTCTTCAGTGTGCCGCTGCTCCTGTCCGGGGGATATGTTGGAGGAGTAGCTCAATTATGTGGTGCCGTTCCATCCAAGGAACCTCCCACGCATCGAAGACGTGCTGGTTGCGGCATTGATGGTGCCGCCCGCTTGGGACCTCGTGTAGACGACATCCATCGACCTTGAAAGGGTACGGCTTGTGTTGCGTGCATGCTTGTTGCTGTTTGTTTTGGCAAGTGTTTGAGGGTGTTGAGAAAATGCAGGCCTGTGATCACGGACAGTACTTCCGTTTTGATTTTCTTTTAGCCCTGATCCAGTTTGTTTACAATAGTACCATAGTATGGGTAAACGAACCTGCCCTAGGCATTGGAAATTAGATTTGGACTTATGGAATTTGCTTTGACAAGTGTGTTGTCGTCTGATGTGTGGTTGAGCAATGTTTGAGATTTGTGGAGTCTATATAGGTCATGTACACTGTCCTTGACATATCGTGAAGGAAAGTGTAATACATTGTAATTTTGTTTAATGTTTGGTGAAAATTAGTAATGCATGTCGTTTGTCCTGTTTCGAAGAAAGTTGTGTGGTACAAGCTGTGGCGCATAGAGGTCTTGAAGAACTGAAGGGTTTTTTTGTTTCATGTTTGCAAAAGGGATGTGAGAGGGGGCTTTGAATGTAATCGTCTGGTGTGGATAATGGGTTTGTTTATGTAGAAGGGCACGGTTACTCTTTCCTTGTCTTATTAAAAAATGGCACTGGTTGTAACGTAATTAGAAGGATTTCATGGGTTTTTGGTGGCATTTCATGCATACTGTCGTATGTTGTGTAGTCCATGATTATGGGAATTGTTTTAGTGTTTGGAGCATATTCTATGTATGTTTTCTCTGTTTTTACTCATTTTTTTGTCTGAGCCTATTTGTTTGCTGGATTTCAATACATAATGTTGGGAAAGGAGCCATCCGGCTCAATTTCAGGTCCACAGGAGCAAGTTCCAGGAAACTTCCAGATGCCTGCTCCGATCGTCAATCCGTCTTCACCATTGGAAAGATCAGGTGGCAAATTATCTACGGTCCAAGTTTCAGGCCAATCCAACGGTCGGATTGGGTGATATGAATTTTCGAAGTTTCAGGGGACATGGACCGTCGATGTCTGGGTGGCCATGGGTGATGGCTCCATGCCTTAGCCTGAGAAAAGAAAAAGGCAAGAGGTCCAGGGTCAAGACCTGATGGGAGAAATATCGAAAAAGGTCCTTGGTCTTAGGATTGCCTTGTCAGAGTGTGCTGACTAGGATAAAGGTACCTCTCCTTACTTTTTAGGTGAGGTGAGATCCTTGTGTGCTAGCCATGGACACATGGCGATTCTCCATGGGTTTGTGGGTGATGTGACCACTAGGAGTGTGCCATGAGAGCATTCTCTAACTCTCTAGGTCGTGTATGACTGGTCAGCCTGATTGTTAGGCTGATTTCCTCCCTTGTGTGAGATTGTGGACTCTAGTGTGTGAGCCTTAGCCTCCATGGCTAAGTGGTGTGGCTTGTGAGAGGGCTGACTTGCCCAAGCTCTAGCTCTATATGTACTCCATCATTTTGAGTGAGTCAACAACCATTCTTCAGCACAAGTGATGCCCTTTCATTCCCACATGCTCGCTGCTCCAAGGCTCCCTCTCTCCTCCAGATCCAACATTTGGTATCAGAGCCAGATTCTGCCAGATTCAGCCAGGACAGGCCGTCACTTTGAGAGTGACGGGTTAGGGTCAAACCTTGACCAAATTTGACGATCGACCACTGGATCTTCAAGATCGCAAGACAAGCTTTCCAACGAGCCCAAGATCGCGAAGATCCAACGGTCGGATTGAGAGTTATGCTCAAAACGAGGTCGGCCAGGGCTACACTCTTCTCTATGAGTAAGACTGTCGCCTTGTGATGACCATAACTCTCTCGATTCTTTGTCAAATTTAAAAAGTGGCACATGCTAATTGTAGTATTTTTCCTAAGCTTTCCATTGGTGCAAAAATATTTGCATTCCATCGATTCGTTTGGGAGAAATGCCGTTTACAAGCTGGCTGGTCTGAGTTGGAGTAGGAGCAGAAGCATACCCTGTTTTCAAGAGGGCATATCTTTCGAAATCCCCTATTGATGACCCTGTTTTATGGGTCGATCTGAAAGGTTTTGAGCTGAATTTTCTAGTGGTGGGCTCAGTTTTTCCAAATTCCCAGTCTGATGGCATCTACAGTCCATTTTCTGTTAGACAGATTTCTGGCAGAAGCAGCAGCAGAAGCAGGGGTAGCGCCGCCACCCAAGGGCAGCGTTGAGCATCACCAAAGCTCAAAATGGCAGCAGCAGGCGTGGTAACAGCAGCTCAGCCCTTGGAGAGGCTGGAAGGACGCGCCAACTTCACGTTTTGGAAGATCCGTACCCGCCTCCTTTTGGAGGAGAGGGGCTTGTGGGAGGTGGTGAGCGGCGACGAGCGCGCTCCGCCTCCACAGGCAAAAGGCATCACCGCAGCGCAGGTGGTGGCGGGGAAGACGCCGCAGAAAGGTGCCGCAGATGCAAGTTTATCTACAACTGCAGCGGTGGCATATGAGGAGTGGAAGAAGAAGGACAGGCAGGCCTACAAGTTGCTTGTCAACACCATCTCCAACCCGCATCTTCAGTACGTGAGTGACAAGGCTACTGCAAAGGAGGGGTGGGACACGTTGTGCAAGA
>SZWC01020448.1:36519-47886 GCA_023375785.1 Penium margaritaceum
GGTGATCGAAACTGTCAGAAACTTCTTGAACGGAAAACCAGGGGTTAGGGCTATTGGCGAAAATGCCTTTGGTTGAATAGCGTAAAAACTGAAGGTCAACGCGTGGTGGACCCTGAATGTAATGATAGAAACACCCACTCGCGAGGATGAGGAACTTGTATAGGTCAGGGACGTAACATTGGGCGTGTCGCTTAGCAAGCCTCGCTCAAAGAATTCTTAGTGTCGAGCTCCAATTCCAGTGGCTCGTGCGATGCCATCAAGATTTAACATCCTAGCGGCTTGGGGAAAACATAGGTTTGACCGTAGATCTTGCTGTAGATTTCTTGAAACATTTTCCAAATACAAAAATTCCATATATTTCTACATCCGAGGCACTTTGATTGATTCTTGTAGTTCTCGTGGATAGGATGAAACCCAGACTGTGGGACTAAAGCCACGTAGGCAAAAAATCACCGCCACATCATGAGAATTTGGCAGGTGAAATTTGATTTGTTTGATTTTTTTGCCAATTCTTTTGGCGGATTTGGCAAGGACTGAGAGTTCTTGCGGATTACTTTGTTGTGTTGCCTCCCACCCACAACACATAGAATCAGAATCAAAGTCAATGCGTCGGTTCAGGGCCTAGATCACAGTTAGAGGCCAGCAAGAAATGCGCCATTTCACTCCTCAGGCAACTCTTCTGGGAGCACGAAACTTGTATAACCTACACCGACAATGATGATATGCACTTGGACACGTTTGGACAGGAATCTACCTGGCAATTAACTCATTGGATAGAAATGCCATATCTCCGTACGTTTGGAAAATAAGCCTGGTTCCTCCCCACCTTGGAACAATTACACTAAGTAGCCCCTACCGCAGAATAATAAGACCCAGTCGCCCCTACCTCACAACAATAAGCCTCATTCACCCCTTTGACAAAGAACGGGGTTGAGTTGTAGAAAAAAACAACAAGATAGGACTATCGTTTCTCAAAAGGCAACATGTCAACCTCACATGGCATACAATGTCAACATGCTTACATTAATATTCTTGGCCCAACAATCACAACCCCCTTGATGTAGGAGTTTGTGATTATCTGTGGTATGATTAACGAGGAGTTTGCATTACGAATCCTAGACACTCCATTTTACGCCAAGCAAAATATAGGTGGTTCACAAGGATGAGGTGCAAAGGAGTAGACGATTCGGGGATTTGGGACAGGTACATCATTTGTATCAAGTAGTAAGTATACTTCGATGACAAGTGTCAAGGAGTCAAGCACATACATACAATGACAAAATCAGGATGAGGTATATGTTGGGTCCTCGGTGCTCAAGCCAAGTGTTACGTGGGAGGTCGCACAATGCGTGGCTGCTTCAAAAAGCTCCGTTTAGAAGCTGGAGGGTTTTGCAAATATTCAGGCACCAGTCTAGAATCGTCAAGAAGTCGACCGAACAATATCAAAACATCAATGTTGTTCACAATGCTTCTGTTGGTCATTCTAGAGAGGGGTCGAAGTTATTAGAACCTTTTGTAACATAACACTAGAGGTCAGGACAGGTGGCCAAAATGCCCTCAGCTGATCGGCGTAAAAATCATGTGGTCGTTGCGTGATGGCCCATAAATGTAAGGACAGAAGTGCCCAATTGAGTTTAGGGGGTCGTGTACGTCAGGGACGTAACACTCCATGCGTTAAAAATGTTGCGTCGAGCGGAACACAAGTGGTTCACAAGAATGAGGTGCGAAGCAGTATACAACTCGTGGAATTGAGGCCAATGGATTCTTTGTATTAAGCAGTAAGTGTACGTTGAGAGTTATGGTTCATCATCTTAGTTTCATACAGTCCATTACATATGGGAACTTGTCCTCTATCATCTTCACTTGTGAGAAGTTTTCTAATGTGTATACACGTGTTAGATCACTTGTTTCTAAGTGAACAAGTATCATTTTGTATTCAAAGAAAATAATTGTTACCTTTAATAAATTTGTAATATCATTCCTTGTTTACTTGAAAATGTATTCAATATTTTTTGGGTAACTCTTCTCTAACTCATGGCGTCTACGATGCTCCAACGTGTACTCGCTAAACGCAGCTCAAGCGTGAGGTCCTATAGGTGTCTGTCTGCACATGCCACTGCATCCTCTTAGTCGCAAAGCGCAGAGTGTAAACGCTCGAGAGCAGGGGCCCGCTCGGCTACTGGTGCATTCGCAACTGCTCGAGCTACGTCCTCCGCGATGGCTGCGCCTCCATAGATGACTACCGCAATGGCCGATGCTGTAGCCGAGGGAGCGTCTACCCCTACGGAGGCTATACCGGCTGCTACAGGAGCGACTACCATCGTGGGGTCTACATCAACAAGGGCGTCCACTGCCGTCGTCTTGTTAGTAACAGAGAATGTAACTGCTGCTATTGTCACAACGTCGATGGCTGCCAACACACCCTCTGCCAGGACATTTGCTGGACATGTGTCGGCTGTCACCGCCACTACTACTACTGCCCCATCCACTACTGCTACCACACCTACCTCTATGGTTGTGGTCTCTGCTACGTCAACTGTAGTCTTCATCTCCATTTCCATCTCTATGTTTGCCTCCAACTCCGCGTTGGACTACTCGTCTGTCTCTGACTCCACGTCGGACCATTCCTCCGGTGTCTCGTCCTCACTGAGACCGCACCGACCTGAAGCACCATCTGTCGCATCCCTCTTACACTCTCAGGTGGTCGTCGGCGAATATTCCACCCCCCCCTCGGCCGACGCACCGGTAGAGGCTGCAAAGGCGTTCCGCACTCACCTTATGACTGGGGACGAGAGATTCATCTCTATGGTGACGTCTGCCCCTACTACGACTGTTGCTGCCTCCTGGGCACGTCTCGCCAAACGTGCCATCCGCTGCCTCGCGTGCTGAGTAAAAGCGCAACGACGCCGAGCTGAAGGGACTACCACAGAAGCGGATTGGTCAACGGTCGGGATGACTCTAACTGACTCTAGCACAAGGCGTAGGGCGTCAAATGTGGAGCTAAGGTCGGGAGGCGTGGCATCGTCAGGTGATGACACTGACGAAGGTGAGGATGGCAAGGAGGAAGATGTAGCTGTCTGTAACGGCATGGTGGTAACGGCTCGCTCAGAGACCAGATGGTCTGTGAGCTGTTGCACCATGCACTACAGACCCTGGAGCTCGGCATACAACATCGCCATAGCTCCACAGAGGGGTGCCACTGTGTCGGCCGACGTCTCTGAGTTGGATGGTGAAAAAGAAGGAAGAGACCTATCAAGGGCGGTCCCCACCCCACAGGGCGCTGGCAACACTAGCGCCATCCATGGTTCTGATTGCTATCGAAGCAACAGGCAAAGCTGTTAGACGCTTGAGGCATGTACCATGGCTGCAACTGCCACTGTGGAAGCGGCGTCTACCATGCATGCAGTGCCGTTGCCAACCATTACGCTGGCTGAGCTCCCTTCCATGTCAGTTTGCTCATCCCTGGATCTTGGCGTGGGTGAGTACACTACGCACTTGCACCCGCTGGCATAAGGCCACAGGGAGAGGTGTGGGATCCAAGCATAGTCTCTCAGACGTGCTACAACGCTGTCACGACGACGGCCACCACCATGCTAGTGGTGCACTGCTGTACGACTGTTACGCGATTGGTATGCTGCTATCGTGCGGCTAGGGTAATATGTGACCTCAAGTCACCTTTGGTGCTGCTGTTGTTGTCATTGCTGTCTACGGCAGCCGCCAACGTTGATAGCGGTGGTCCCCGCCACACTTCGAGCAGCTGGTAATGTTGCTAGTGGTGCCGTTGCGACTTTGGCTGTTGCTACTACACCAGTCGCTGTCGCCAACTGACAGCTGTGACCTCCGGCCACCCCCCCTTTTTTTCTTCCTCCCCCCCTTTCTTTTTCTTTCATTGAGACCTCCTCGGGTGCCCCTTTTGGGATTATTGTGGGGAGCCCCACTCGAGGACCCCCCTTCCTTCTTTCTTTTTTGTTATTTCGTGCTCAACTCCTTGAGCAAGCTCGTCCAATGAGCTCGCTCGAGGAGCTCACTCATCGAGCAAGCTCACTTGGCAAGCTCACCCTCGGGCAAGCTCAACGGCCCTCCCTCACCCTCACTGGCGAGCCGTCATAGCAGGAAGCTACACGGTAGCTTCCTCCTACTAGAAAAGCGACAGAGTCTGCTGCTCCTGCCCCCGTGGTTGCTGCCCCTGCTCTTGCGCGTGCTGNGTGATGACACTGACGAAGGTGAGGATGGCAAGGAGGAAGATGTAGCTGTCTGTAACGGCATGGTGGTAACGGCTCGCTCAGAGACCAGATGGTCTGTGAGCTGTTGCACCATGCACTACAGACCCTGGAGCTCGGCATACAACATCGCCATAGCTCCACAGAGGGGTGCCACTGTGTCGGCCGACGTCTCTGAGTTGGATGGTGAAAAAGAAGGAAGAGACCTATCAAGGGCGGTCCCCACCCCACAGGGCGCTGGCAACACTNCTTCTTTCTTTTTTGTTATTTCGTGCTCAACTCCTTGAGCAAGCTCGTCCAATGAGCTCGCTCGAGGAGCTCACTCATCGAGCAAGCTCACTTGGCAAGCTCACCCTCGGGCAAGCTCAACGGCCCTCCCTCACCCTCACTGGCGAGCCGTCATAGCAGGAAGCTACACGGTAGCTTCCTCCTACTAGAAAAGCGACAGAGTCTGCTGCTCCTGCCCCCGTGGTTGCTGCCCCTGCTCTTGCGCGTGCTGTTGCTACCGCTCCTGCAGACCACGCGACAAAGCAGCGCTGTAGCTGCTGCTATGGCTGCTGCCATCAGTTGCTACTACTACCATCAGCTGCTGCTACTACCGTCTGCTGCTGTAGCTGTCCATTATCGCCGCTGCTACTACGGATGCCTCCCGCCGCCGCCGTTGCTGCAATTGCCTACCGTTGCCGCCGCTACTGTTGCTGTTACTTGCTGCCACTATTGCAGCTGCTCGCCGTTGCTTCTGCTACTGTGGCTACTACTTGCCGCTGCTGATGCTACAGCTGCTCGCTGCCACTGTTGTTGCTACGGATGCTGATCACCGCTGTTGTTGTAGCAGCTGCTCGTTGCCGTTGTAGCTACTGCCCCCCCCCGTTATTGCTGTTGCAGCTGCTCGCCTACGACACACCTGCAGCTGCTCGCAGCCACCATAGCTGTTGCTTAGGCTGTTTCCCTCAACTACTACTAATGTAGGTGCTCGCCACTGCAGCAGTTGCTGTGGGTGCTAATGTGGCTGCTTTGGCTACAGCTGCTCCTCCTGTTTCTACTACTACGGTTGTTGCCTGTAGCCACTACTGTTGCAGGTGCCTCCCGCCATTGTTGCTACTACGGTTACTGTTGTTGCGGCTTCTGTTGTTGTTGACTACCGCCACTGTCTCTGCTGCCTCAACCGCTCCGTTACAAAGTAGTCATGGTGGGTCCTTCCAAGATCTGCTATTGCTGGTACTATGGGTGGCTCCCGCTGCTGCCACTCACTGTTGATGCGTCTCTGCTGCACAGCACAATGAGCTGTGGCTCATGTGCTATAATACCAAAATGAAATTACCAAGAAGCTTTCTAGTATGCTTGTCACTGACTTCGCTCACTTTACACGCGACGTCAACACGGGTCGGACGGAAAATGGCAAGGGTTTGGCTAGGCGACAGAAGCAGAGTGTGAAGTGTACTTCCATAAACAAAACACATGCAGAGAGAGATGACAACTGACAAGATCACAACATAAATACCTGCTACGGCTCACGGCAAGTGACGCACGCGCATTGTCAGTTTGCCCTTAAACTAGCCCAAAACCACTGTTTTGGCCATAAGCCTGCGCAGAGGTATCCAAAGGCACCACCGTTTGAGCGTAGAGATGTAGAATCTCGAGCTGGACGTTACAACGGGTCACACGCACAAGTCCGGCATCGATCGGTGGATAGACTATACAAAACATGCAAATCGGGCTCGAGAGCCAGTCCAGCGAGAAAACTCTAACGTCTGGAGAAAATCCGGAAAGGACCCAGGGAAGCACCTGGGATGTCGTGGCAACTGTTTGGGAGCTTCCAGTAAACGGAGCCACCACTTATCGGTGCCCTGGTGCCAGTTGGGTCCACATCATGGATCATGTCATCGTGCTCTCCAGTAACGCTGCTGCATACGAATAGTACTGGATATACGGATAATCACGGCGTCGTCACTCGTGACGTGTGGAAGCCACACAAGCCAACACTCCCGCGGGCTTACACACCCATGGCCACACTGACGAGTGAGGGGCCACACTCAGTGTTTGTCGTAAACACCAACCATAATACAAGGTCTCCTCGTGATAGTGGTGTAACTCACCAAGTGCCCGAGTCTTCACCGTGCAAGACATAAATCACACACCCACGTGCCAAACATCACACAAAAGATACAAAGGAACAAGGTCTCCTCGTGAACTTGGAACATGCCTCAGGGGTCCGGGTCTTGACCACACCTGCTTGCATGCACGGAACACGCATAATGCATGGAGTTAATGGGTCTCCACGTCATACCGGTGTAAGGCATCAGGTGCGCGGGTCTCGACCAGCATAACCTCAACCAAAGCATCGTGCCATACACAAGCTAACCACTATATCCTCAAAAGGATGTCATGCCAAAGCCCACATACCAACACCTCTGCCATCGATGACGTGGCAAACAAAACATGTTATCTTGCTAAGTGGCATAGCTACGACACCACGCATAACTGTTAGGAACCCTACAACAACTGTCGTGATGTCGATCACCTCATCGTTGGATATTACTGTTGACACCGGACCACATCTCCGCGCGCACTGGGATGTCACGGCTAAAAGGGAGGGACTGTTATGCATCAAATGTACGTGAAAATTTATTCTCTTCGAGTGGGCATTCATGTCATTACACAAATAGCCCATCGCACATTGAGACGTTGATTTTCACTCTCATGGTGCTTGAGGGCAATTCGGCCAACTGCCCTCGCCCCCCGCCAAACTTTCTTGTACTTCCTAACAACTCCGACCATTTTCGATAATCATCGATGTAAGTGACATGACCTTTCGGTCGAGTTCTTGACGCATCGAGACTTATCTCGATTTACAAAGATGCATCTTCAATCTTTGCCATGGATCCTCGAAGACCCCCGACTTCTTGGTGGAGCTTTTCGAATTAGACCACTGACGACGCGACTCCACACGACCCAATGAACCCGACTATGACTTTTTCCGTAACTCGACATTTGCATATAAATGTTCGACCATTTCAATGATTGTCATCAACGTACACTTGCCGCTGATTATAAGTTGCTCAATTTTCCCAAATTCATTTCCTACCTGTTCACCATCTACGCTCCATTCGGCATGACATTACGGGGGGTGCCATTTTGCGTGCTACTTGCTGGGGGGCCATTTTGGTCGAGTGCTATTTTTGAGTTAGATCCTTGGAGGGAGCCATTTCTGCGTGCTTTCTTTTAAGGGGCGTCATATTTGCATGCACGCTTTGGAGGGGCGCCATATCTGCGAGCTCACTTTGGCGGAATGCCGTCTTGGCTTCTACTTTCAAAAGGGTGCTATTTTTGCACTTTCCTCCCACTTGACCTGGTGCACGCACCCCTTTGGTCGACTTTCTCGCGAGACCATGCACGGTTCAAATCTAGTTCCCCTTGAACCCTCATACAGATGCGTTGATAACTTATCATCTCCTCCCTCATGTCGTCCAAACATAGAAGCAGAAAGTTGATTCCTCGCTAAATGCCTCATCAATCTCAATCAAACATCATCTAAATCAGGTTTGATTGGAATTGAAAGCATTTGCAAAACGAACTTATGTGCTTATGCCGGTCTGCGACCCTTTCATGCCCACTGTCGAGTGCCCCTTCTAGGTTTGGACGAGACAAGGCGATACGTAGTTCGGCATGTGCCTGTCAAATGCTAGCGCAAAAGCTGCAAGTAGTAAATCCTTTTAGACAAACGGGATTGAACCGCTCTCCTGTCAAAAGTTTGATGATTCACTGAAAGATTCAAAACAAGAGATGGCAAGTTTTGATTGTAGAAGAAATCGTTCGTGTTAAGCAAGCCTCACAAGGACTGCAGCCTTCCCCCATTCAACCTGTTTTCGTCGGTTTCAGCGCCACTGAAACGTTCTGTTTTCACTACCGGACAAAGAGTTCCGATCGTCGTCAATGTTGGGACATGGGCAAATAGCGTGACCAAATATCCGACTTCAACACAAGTGCTACTAGTGTTGACAAGCTGTTCCTGGGCTAAATTTTATGGCTGTGCTGAAATGTAAACTCGAACATAACGCACAGTTCATAGTCCTCAGAGTGGGAACCCGATGACTACAGAAGCATTTTTACAACACCTCAAGGTATTATTTGATTTCAACAGCCCAAACAAAATTTTCTACGTGTATTTTGAAAGAAACAACTACTAACATCTGCTCATTCAACCACTAAACGCTAACAACCTAAATCACCTACTATAGCCCTCCGTAATGATAAGATATACTAGTGAAATAAAACACAGCTCCATTGATTCACTAATTCTTCCATTGCTTTTCCCACCATCATTTGCCTCTTCCTCATCTCCACCAATGGCTCAGCCTGACCAAAGTTTCACAAAAATGAGCAACAAAAAGGGAGTACATCATTACAAGCACATGCCACCAAAGGATTCACGTTACCCCTTACATAATGAAAGAAGTCACGTCATATAAATAAAATGTGATGGTTAAATAAATAAAAATACATGAATAAATGTATTGACTAAAGAATAAACAATTCTCCTAAAGAAGTCACATTTACAAACATTGGAATAAAATTGAATATTAGTTTATTGATGGAAACACGTATTTTTGTATGAAAAAAAGATGGATGTATGTGTAAAAGAATATGTCACAAACAAAGGTTGTATTTATGAGGATAAACATGACTAATGTTTTAAATAAGAATACAAATACATATAAAACCTAAAACCCTAAATTATGAGTACGAATATTTACAAACACAATTACATATATAAAACATGAAAAATTGTATTTAAATATATAATTACATGAAAAATAGAATCATAAATCAAAATAAAAGTATATGTTGACTTTTTATTGAATTTATTGAATGAAAAATCAAAAAAATTCCACATATGATATCAATATGACATGCAATGATATCCAAATTCATAGATTCATTTTCGATGATCATGTATAAAAATATAATTGGAAAAACAAACATGTAAATTAATGTAATTTCTTTTTTTCTAATGATTATACTTCATTCTTCTGAACATTCTATTGACATGTCAATGTCTCTATATGCCCAAACACTTATAAAAGATTGTACAGATTGTTACATACATATCTTCATTTTGGATGTTAGGATGCATGTCTTTTACATGGAACATATATGAACGTTTATGTTTATGTACAATACTCATAAATTAGTGGAGATTGGTGTGGAAGGATGTAGATTCATTTACGTAGCTATGAACATACAAAAATTATACTTCTGACAAAAATGTGTAAATATTTATCAAAATGAAAAAATTAATAGTTAAACATGAATTTATGATTAAGAGCTCATTATTTTGAAATAAAATGTATAGTTGTACATGTAGAAATGCATGAAGGTATGTACATGTGTATTTTTTGAAATATACACCTAGTTGTATTCATGTATTCATTGGACTATTTTATGTACATATGTACTTCTATGTAGGAATGAATATACATGGATGTGTGGATTCAATTGTGAACTATATTCTCCACATTAGCATGTATAAATGAGCGTTTATGTACATTTTGAATTCACATGTACTCAAATATGTCTAGTACACCTCAACCCCCTCCCTTCACGGTGAAGTATACCCCTTATTGGTTTTTGGATCTATAGAAAATGAGCTTCACGTGTTAAAAGAAAAACATCCTCCCCCCTAAATGTTTGAAACAATGTTGAAATATAACATGAATATTTGTTGCATCCCATGTTTCATGTTTTAGATGGGACAACACCACTTGAGCATGAGCTGTGACATAGAAGGATGTTGTACATGGCCATGAGGGGGGCACAAAATGGTTGGGTTATTGAGGGGGAATGTTCGGGGTGAGAGCACATGAAATCTTGCCCTTCACTGTTTTGGAGCCACTCAATACGGAGGCTTCACGTGTGTAGAAGTGAGGGCTCATGAATTGATGTCTATCCTCAATCTTGTTTTAAAATGGTCCTAATAAACAATTTAATCCATAATACCTCTTACTCAATTTTGAGGTTGGGGTTTTATGTTCGTAGAAGCTCATGCATTTCTTTTAGGAGTGAAGTTAAAAATGTTTGCTCTCAACATATTTGGGTTACAAATCCTCGTACCAACATTCCACAAACGTAAGAAAAAAGTAAAGTGTCCCTTGGTTACTTTGTTGTGATGTTTTATGCCATTTAAAATGAAAACATGATTTTAATGGATGGATTGGAACACTGAGATAAACTATAATAAGTTATCGTTGTTTGGAGAAATCATAATTACCTAAAGTGGGTTTTGAGCTGTGATATCATGAAAATAAAATGCATAAATTATTTTTCCTTATTTGATTATTTAATGGACTCTAAATTTGTTTAAAAACAATTTATATTAGATTGTTGCATCAAAATTCAAAAGGAGTAATTACCAACTTTTCATTGAAGTGTTCATGAAAAGATTCAGTTCATTACTATTAAATCAATTGAGTTTTTTTTGTTGAAAAGTTCATGTGTGGTAGGAGTGACGTTCATCCATTTGTGTGCTTTCACATAAAACAAATGGATACGTACATACAAAAACATTGACTCGTGGATATTTATGAACACATATGTGTTGAATTATGTCCACTAAAATGTACATACTGACAAATTTACACTTTTGGGAATGTTTTCTATGTTCAATTGATCTGAAATATGTCAAATATGGATTTGTTAATCAAATGTTGAGAGTGGGTTGAGGTGAATCTTATGGGTTTGATTTCTTATAGCTATTTGGTATGGAATCATTGTTGAGATGCCTGCCACCCATTGTCGTTTTGTATAAGTAAAGATACTGTGAGGCATGATTGAAAAAAACTAAATACAATTTCCAATATAGAATGATTATCATGTCACACAAGGATGAAGGTGACGAAGATGATGATGATGGCGATGACGTGGATGAAGGTAGGATCCTCATGACGATGATGCGCATGGAGACGATGATGACGATGCCTTGGGTGATGGGAACGCCATTTTCATCATCGTTATCATCATTGTCATCGTCATCGTCATCGTCATCGTCATCTTCATCGTCATCGTCATCGTCATCGTCATCGCCATCGTCATCTTCATCGTCATCGTCGTCGTCATTGTGATCGTCATCGTCATCATCATTATCATCGCC
>SZWC01020449.1:0-28851 GCA_023375785.1 Penium margaritaceum
TGTGTGTGTGTGTGTGTGTGTGTGTGTGTGTGTGTGTGTGTGTGTGTGTGTGTGTGTGTGTGTGTACATATGTGTAAATTAACTCACAGATGATTGTTCTGTTTATATCATCCTCATGTCTAAAATGGTGGAATAGAGACCTCTTCATTGCACAATAGGTGGGGAAGGGGAGCAAGGATGGAGAGGGGAGGTGAATTCTAGGAGTACATGTGAAAGTGTGAAAATACTAATGTGGAACGGAGCTAAAGTATGCACTAGTGTGTGCATTATGCTAGATGGTGGAAGTCGAACATGATTGGTTGGGTTTGGTACAGTTGTGTATGACTAGTGTATACATAAATGGATTTCCAGGCTATGGCAATGACACAAAACATGTAACCTTGTTTCAACCTGTTGTAGGAACAATGTATCTAGGAATATCACTCAAAACAATGTACACCATTGAACATTCTTGCAAATACAACCCACTCATTTGGCCAGACACCTCCAGCTTCACTCCTAGCATGCAGTTTCCACCACATATCACCTTGCCTGTTGATTGTAAACCAACCTCAACCACATCACTCAAACCAATTGAATTTGACATTTCCTTACATGACATACTCACCTTGACATACACTTCCACGTGCACTTCTTTCATGCACAGTCTACCATACCCTACCCCCTTGAGGAATCCATGCCGTCGGTTTTTCTGAGGGAGGGATTTTATGTTTGCGAATATGGAAAGAATATTGATAACATGTGGAATATAGATTTTAATGTACAGTAGTGTAAACTAGTGTACATATGGTGTGACTAGTGTATGTATAGTTGAATGAAGGCGGGAGAGGGTCGGGTAAAAGCACTTAAACTACAAACTAGTGCACCTTTTTGCATGCATCCCACTCATTTTACCGTAAAAATATTCACATAACTCCTACACAACATCCACCTTTCCTAAGCATCACACATCAACCTCAAAAAAAAAAAAAAAACGAAACCAATGCAGTCAAGTGCATAATCCTGCATACACCCCACCTATTCTTCCATACGCCTCCACAGAGACTCCCTTTTTATCACGTCCTCCCTTCTCTCTCACCTATCCACAACCTGTTACATCACTCAAACTGATGTGTAACTAGAACACAATACTATAAATGCCCCACGCAACCGGTCGTCCATATCGACATTCACTCCACACATGCAATGTCCACTGCACATCTTCTCCAAGAAATGCCTGTTACCAGGATTTCCTGAGGATGCCTTTTGTGATGGAAAATTTAGTTAAGAAGTGCATGTGAGATTTTTCCAAAACCTTTTGGTAAAAAAAACTTCAATTTCATCATTAACCATGCTTCCTTTTTCTTTACAATAGGCCATAAATGGTGAACGAGGTATATGTGAGGGGTAATGGAAGTGTATATGGTTTTCTTTCGTGTAACTTTATGCATTTAGTGGATGTATATAAGTGGTCAGTGGGTGTAAGAAAGGTGAAAGAGGTTCAAGGCATATCACTCAAATCAATGAAAAGAAATCCATGTTCTACATAGACCTCCAGATCAAACCCCCACGTACACTTTTTACTCAGCCCCGCCTCCATGCTTACCTATTCACCACCTATCCAACAAATTTTTTCCACTTCATTTGTCACCCTTCTCATTCGGTCATAGACTTCCTTTTACACTCCCACAAATGCTATCCACCCAGAAAACACATTACTTAGAAAAACATATACTATGTGCTTCATGTGACAGGTTTTCAGGACATTTTCCCATCAACTATTTGTCCTTTCTCAATGTGTCATTCCAGCTTACCATTCACATATCATGGCCAGAGTATCCATTCTATCAACAATGCACTTTTGTTTCACTATCTGGTGTCTACGTATGGTGAGGATGTCAATTGATCTTGTGAAATGAATGACAAGGAAAATGAAAATAAAAGAGAATAAACATTGAGAATGCAAGCTGAGAATTCCAAGTGAGCATTTTCAATAAGCATGGAATATAAATGACGAGGGAAGTGACACAAAAATGAGCATGCCTTGTAAGCACGCCAACTGAACATGTGAATTGAAAGACATACACAATGTCAGCTGGGCATGGCAACTGAGTGTGTCACTCGAGAATGCCATTGTCCTCCGTATACATGTCATGAAACTGATTTAATAATTGAACATGGATTTTTAACTGAGTGTTTTGATTGAGCCTTAAATGTATTCAGGTTAATTTAATGGCGATGAACTGGATATGTTGTTTTTTTTTTGCATCTCTATAACTTCATCACCTCCAGTGCCTCCATCCTTGCCTCCTTCCTTAGCAAGGCCCGTGTCCTCATCTTTGTCCTTCGCAAACAGTGAAAACACTTCACGATCCTCCACTGCAGTGCCANATTTTCCCATCAACTATTTGTCCTTTCTCAATGTGTCATTCCAGCTTACCATTCACATATCATGGCCAGAGTATCCATTCTATCAACAATGCACTTTTGTTTCACTATCTGGTGTCTACGTATGGTGAGGATGTCAATTGATCTTGTGAAATGAATGACAAGGAAAATGAAAATAAAAGAGAATAAACATTGAGAATGCAAGCTGAGAATTCCAAGTGAGCATTTTCAATAAGCATGGAATATTAATGACGAGGGAAGTGACACAAAAATGAGCATGCCCTGTAAGCACGCCAACTGAACATGTGAATTGAAAGACATACACAATGTCAGCTGGGCATGGCAACTGAGTGTGTCACTCGAGAATGCCATTGTCCTCCGTATACATGTCACGAAACTGATTTGATAATTGAACATGGATTTTCAACTGAGTTTTTTGATTGAGCCTTAAATGTATTCAGGTTAATTTAATGGCGATGAACTGGATATGTTGTTTTTTTATGCATCTCTATAACTTCATCACCTCCAGTGCCTCCATCCTTGCCTCCTTCCTTAGCAAGGCCCGTGTCCTCATCTTTGTCCTTCGCAAACAGTGAAAACACTTCACGATCCTCCACTGCAGTGCCAGCCAGGTGTTGTGTCCTAACATTGGTGCTAAAGCTCATTGATCCATGCTCATCCGTTAACTCCTTAGCAACCATTCCATGCCAGTTCACTGGGAAGTCCATCAGAAATAGCTTGTTGATTGATGAATTATTTTTCAGAAGGTTCTCCATTGTCAGATGCACCATTAAGTGTCTAAAATATGGTTCTGACATGCCTTCAAAGTGAAAAGAGGCATTCAGACAGTGTGGATGTACCAGGCACAGAAACATCATGCATGGAAGCAAACACAAATGAAGGAGAATTGTGCTTAAGCTTTATCTTCTTTTATTGCTTCATAATGTGGCAATTTTGGATCCTCTTTTTCCAACTCATCCCACTGATTTTCCTCCTTGTATGAAGAGGGTCGCTGGTATTCCTGTGCTGGCAGCATTTCTGGAACCTCAAACGGGTCGGTGAAGGGATCAGCAAGTGCCGCTTGAAACAGCACATTTTCCACTGCTGTTGGGAAAGATAACTTCACTAGTGGCCAGCTGCAGCTCCATTTGCAGCTGATGACGATACATTTGTGGCTGTTTATGTTGCAGATGCAGCTGGTGTTCCAGCTGCAGCTGATGATGAGGCAGCTGTATTCTGATGAATCACCACCACTAGAAGCACCAGCAGAGGCAGTTTCAGAAGCTGCTACCTCTGCTGCTGTGTTCTAACCATAAACCTCTGCACATCATGGTTTGAGAAACTTCATAACTTTCATGTGAGGCTCAGCTGCAGACTGGATCCCCATGGGCTTGTGACTGCGCTCGGAAGCACAACTGAAATTGGTCATCCTCTGCAGTGGAAAGCACATGTTGCTCACTCGGCAGTTGCTTGTTCCGGCTTCAAATTTCTCCATGCATCTCTCAATGTGCTGTGGATTTCAACCAGAAAATGCTATTTGTGTTCAAATTTTTGGCAGCGCCCCTCCTGCTCTTCTCCTTGTTACTCAGAGATTTCACATGCCAGAAATGCAGGTTTTCATGCATCGTCTTGGAAAGAGGAATCATGAGGTTCAACATAGGATACTTGGAGCCTATTACTTCATCTTTGGAGGCCTTGGATGGCATCAATACAATGTTCAGCAGCACAATCAAAGTCCACTCATCAAACGTGGGCTTTGGCAGCTCCCCGTCCCCGCCGTACCCATCCAGCCGGGCTTGTAGGATGGGCTTCAAGTTCAGCACTCATGCCAAAACGCCTAAGGTAGATTGCCACCTAGTATTTGCATCGAGATACAAATACTGATACGCAAATCACACTGTTGTGGTGCTGTTGATTGGGTTTGTTCACGTGAAATGAACAGAAATGCAAAAACTGCTTTTGGCCTCGCCTTCCCAATGATGTCATTCACAGCCTGGATCTTCATCAAGTGATCATTTGTCCGAGCCACATGATGTACCCCTCCTTTGATGAATCTGGTGTAATGATGTGTTTCATGATCAAGAACCACTCTCATTTTCAATACTCAGGCAGAAGTTATTGATCCACAGGTCCCATGACTTCAGATGAAATGAATTCAAGCGGAAGCTTCTGAAAATGTGTTGGGGGGCATTTTTTTCATCTTTGAGTCACCAATCCAATGGGAAGTCACACAAAATTACTTCATATGGTCCTTTCCCATCCATCAGTTTTGAAGCTGATGGCACTTGTTACCTCTGCAAGCATCGTCTTGGTCCGTGCACAGAAATCTGCTATGGTCATGATGATTTTCTATGACATAGTCATGCGGCGCACCGTTGTTTCTGCCCGACGTTGTTTCTGGGGTTTTCCAAGGTGCCTTCTGGATCCAATAAGACTCCATGGTGAAGAAGGACACATTCTTGTTGATGACGTGATTCTAGATGCGCATCGAGAAGTTTGTTCTTGTGGAAGACCGTACCTAATGTTGTTACACATCACGTTATCTCTGTGTTATCCAGGTGGGTCCTGTTGTCATCAACCGTGATTACCAAAATGTTGCCTACTTTAACCATTTCCACAAAACATTGTGGGATAAGCTCAGGTGCGCCTACATGTTCCTGGTGCAGCCGTTCTTGCAAGGAATGTTGGCTGGGTACAATTTGTATTTTGCACGCAGTTCGTTGACAGGTTTATCCAGCATATGGGCTAAATTGGTCCAGATGACACTAGATTCTTCATGTTTCTGATTGTCTGATGGCTAATCTCGTTTTTTGTAATCTTTGTTTTTGCTTTCGGTGATGTGGCCAAGAGCAGGACTGGTCATGCTGATGTTTTCAGTAATTGGTCGCCAACAAACGGCTCCCTTGCTATGGCATGAAATCGGACACATACGAATAAGTAGAGCGACACTCTCTATGGACCAGTCAATGTTTAAGATTGAGGATTTTGTGAGAAACCTGAGCCAACATAATGCACATTGACAGTTAGTGTGTGACATCTGTCAAACAGCCATCACAATCATACGGTTGTGACTTGAACATCCCTCAAAACTTTCCTTGTCCACTTCCTACTCCATCTTTCCAAAATCCATTCAGTCTTTGGAGCGGCTGTAGCAGGATTGTATTGTGTAAAAAATGGACTATGTTCACCAATATACCTGTACAGGGAACTTTCAGTGTCATTCTCACACCTCTGTCTGTAGAATAACATAATCGTATTCTTTTCTTCCTCCCCTCCCCCCTGCATTCCCTCCCAAGCTACACCCCCCAATACACTTGCTTGATGCACCATAGTTTTCAAGGAGGAACTTTGGAGTGCTTGGGAGTTGAGGTCAGGATGTGCTCACAACTCACCCCCGAAATGTCAAAGTGTGCCTCTGAAGTGTATTGTGTAGTGTGACCTATGGACACATAAAAAAGAAAACTTTGTTCCTTTACAATGACATTCTTTTCCTTTGCAATCCATTTATCTTCTTCCATTGGTGGAATCTGGATAAGGACGTAATGAACACGAGAAGGGACGTAAAGTAGGCTGCTGTTTTGGATGACCATTTGATGTTTCCAATCAATCTTTGAAAGAACAACAATTGTATGTGATGATATCAAAGAACATAAGTCAACGTTGTGAGCATCCAAACAATGATTCCCACGTGATTTCCAAAATACAACAAATGTGCCACTTGGCTGAAATCAGTCATGTGAGGTGTTGCAAGACCGACAAGGAAAGTGGAAAAATCTCCGATTTCTTTCCAGGAAAAAAGTGCAGACCCGTTCCTGGTTGGTGGTAGGTTTGGGTATTGTTTTTTTTATGAACGAAGAGACACGGAAAAAAAAAAAAAAAAATACGGGTTCTTAAGTAGTTCTGTTAACTCTGAATTAGGAAAAATGAGATGAGGAGAATTTTTATGGAAAAAATGGCCTTATTCAAAAACATAAGTAATGGATGAGTTCCANCCCTCCCCCCTGCATTCCCTCCCAAGCTACACCCCCCAATACACTTGCTTGATGCACCATAGTTTTCAAGGAGGAACTTTGGAGTGCTTGGGAGTTGAGGTCAGGATGTGCTCACAACTCACCCCCGAAATGTCAAAGTGTGCCTCTGAAGTGTATTGTGTAGTGTGACCTATGGACACATAAAAAAGAAAACTTTGTTCCTTTACAATGACATTCTTTTTCCTTTGCAATCCATATATCTTCTTCCATTGGTGGAATCTGGATAAGGACGTAATGAACACGAGAAGGGACGTAAAGTAGGCTGCTGTTTTGGATGACCATTTGATGTTTCCAATCAATCTTTGAAAGAAGAACAATTGTATGTGATGATATCAAAGAACATAAGTCAACGTTGTGAGCATCCAAACAATGATTCCCACGTGATTTCTAAAATACAACAAATGTGCCACTTGGCTGAAATCAGTCATGTGAGGTGTTGCAAGACCGACAAGGAAAGTGGAAAAATCTCCAATTTCTTTCCAGGAAAAAAGTGCAGACCCGTTCCTGGTTGGTGGTAGGTTTGGGTATTGTTTTTTTTATGAACGAGGAGACACGGAAAAAAAAAAAAAAAAATACGGGTTCTTAAGTAGTTCTGTTAACTCTGAATTAGGAAAAATGAGATGAGGAGAATTTTTATGGAAAAAATGGCCTTATTCAAAAACATAAGTAATGGATGAGTTCCATGAAAACTGCTTCAATGCTTGGCTCCATGAACATTGATGCAAGGAAATTTTGAGCAGAGTTCCTTTCAACCATTTCATAATTTTTCACAATAGATGATGTGAAATATTTGGGGGTGATAAGCCACAAATGGATCTGCCATATGGCTCTCTCTTAGACACAGTTTATGTGCCTCTGACTCATCAATCCACTCAACAACATCAGGCATGTCCATGTCACTACCATGGCATTCTAGATCCGACTTCCTCTCCCTCCTCCCTCCTCCATCAATTGTATCTCCACACATACACAAGACAAGATGTGGGTGGACCCCTCAACTCAGTCATCACACTTCTCAAATGATGGTGGTTTCAGGAGCTGCTGGATCTCTGTGATATGGACATCCCTCAGATCGGGCTTGAATGTTGGCAAGGAGGCCATGGACATGGAGGTGCATTGGGCCAAGGATGAAGATGAAGCCTTGGATGAGAATCCCATGCATATTGTGTGTGTCGCCAAGAGGTCAGGCATGCTTCTCCCCCAGACTGGTGTTGGTGTAGTGCAGTTAACGGTACAGCCCTTCGCACTTGTGGCAGTGGAATTGTGTGCCACTTCTACCGGCCACTGTGTTCTCATTCCCCTATCTCTTTCCGTACCCTTTCCCCTTCTTTTATTTCTTCTGTACTGCTTTTGCAACCCCTTGAGTATGTGGAGGATGAGAATGAGAGGGGGAGAATTGGACAGCTGCAACAGTGGCTCAGCTCTGATGGGTGTGGGAAACCTCTACCATGTCATAGCTATCTAAGAAAAATCATAGGGTCCATCTGAGAAAAGAAAGGAAATGAAAGAGCTGTTCCAGTTCCTCGGTTTAACAGTCAGAAAACATGTTGGAAATGTCAAGATGGACTCCAAGCATGATGGTGGTAAGGGACCCACACTTCCCCAGCCTGTTGTAATTGTACATCACTCCTGGCAAGTAGCCAGATGGGGCCTCTAATTCATACTGTTGTGGTATGTTGGACTCAACCTGGTATACTGAAAACGTTGTTTTTGTCTTAGTTTGGAATGGGTGAGCTTCAGGTCCCATGCTACTCTGTAAGTAGCTTTAGTGCCAGTTATAGCCTCCTTCAATGAGGTACTGAAGTCAATTCACAGGTTGACAGAGACTGTAGACATGAGACCATGAACAACCCGCGCCTTGGTGTTCTGCCCGCGCCTTAGTGCTCTGGTGAGGGCAAAGGAAGTACATCCAAACCATGTAGCCTATTGCCCACAACTGGAAGAGAAGATTCCAGGAGTTGTAAGTTCAGCTCCAAAATGTAACACATCATCTGAGTTTCTCCTTAGGTGGAAGCACGGTTAGCACTACCATCAAAGGGATGGTGGTTTTGTGAGAGCTGCCAAGACCTGGCCGAGCCTTCGTACGCATCACATATTCTTCTTTGGAGTGCTCACAGGCAGGGGTGTTGAATTCTGTGTGACGGTCGGTGCTGGGACCACTATCTTTGGTAAAGGTGTACCGTTAAAGGTCAGATAAAGCTCACTCAAGTGCTTATCTGGACTGTGTCTCCCATGGCACATCGTCTCCAGAAGCCTTCTGCTCTTCATGTTCATTCTATTGCTCCTCACCCATGGAGGCAAAGGCCCTGCTGATTTCTGCTGCCTTTGTCTTACGACAGTGTCACAAAAGGAAGTGGATCTCAGCCAGGGCAGAGCATTTCTCCTGTTCCTACTACTGTAGTCACACATACGATTTTGCTTGCAGTCCCAAAGTCTGTTGCATTTCCAAGGCTGAAGACTCTACTTCTCCGGATGATGTCATTTTCTTTCCCATGTTGGCAAAAAAAACTACTCCCGGGCCAAAGGGCAAGAGTGGTCTGGATGCAGACTTGACCGCATTCCGACGTGGCGAGAATAGGCAACTGTGAATATGTGGGAAAATGAGATTTTTTCAGAAGTTCAGATTCTCCAGGTGCAGGAAATTCTCAAATGCTGAGGTGACTGAGACAAGTGAAGAAAATGGTGGTGGTTTTGGGAACAAGAGAGGTAATTTTAGTGCCAAAATCACCATGTTTTGATTCCAGCTCAAAATCTGAAAATCTGGATATCAACAGCAAAACAGCAGCAAAACAGAAGCTATGGACACAAAAAAAAAGGGGTGGAAATGATACGGCTGAAATGAGTACTTGCATAGCCTACCAATGATCCCTAGAACCTAACTGAAGATGATTTAAAAGAGTGGTAGCACTCTTTTAGGTTTAAAGCCGTTGCATGTGCGATGAGATTACGCCTTTTGAGAAGCTTCACAAATAGTGCAGCAGCAATGTTTGACAGTGCAGCCACAGCTAGACAGGGAAGGAACTCCCACTGGTTGTGCTGATGCTTCTGGAAGGGGCAGCAAAATATTTGGTTCTACTGCTGCTTTTGAACAAGGTAGTACCAATGGTTGATGCTGGTGTTGCTGCCCAATATGCTGTAGATGTGGCAGATGCAACTGTTTTTGCACGATGATGATCACACAACTTCTGCTCACTGCTGCAGTACTGGTGTGGCTGCCTCTGCTGCTGCTTCTTCTTGTCATTGATTCTCTTTCTTATGCTAAAGCATGAGGTAGAGCAGTCTGGTCTGATGTACCTCCTAGTACCACTGTATTTCAGGTAGGCTGTCGTGTGGTCCTCTCAGGACCTTAGCTGCAGCTGTATGCTCCACTTCTGCTGTTGCTGTTGATCTATCTCTGCTTTTAATTCTTGTAAGAACTTTCTTGCCCTTGCTGCTAAATGAGCTCCAATTTCCTATTCAGCAAGTGCAATGGAATGATAGACATGCAAAAACAGCAAGGGCCAGGCTAGGAAAGACGTGCTCATAGTCTCGATGAAAGAATTCTCAGAGTTCACCGTAAGAGCCATGGACGAGTGGACACAAATGTGATGAAAACCAACACCCATCCCATATATCATGGGATGGGTATTCTTGCACACCCACCATGCCCTCCCTTGTCTGTGGAAAAGCACTCACCTTTGCTGCTTTTTTTCCTGTCCAGACACCCATGCATGGAATGTCTTCTATGGTGTGGAACTTAATGCTCTTCTAGAGGACGGCATGTTACACAAATATCAAGACCAAAAGGGCCATTTAAATCAAGTTCACTTCCACTGGTATGGATGAATGTGACATGCTTGGCAAAACACTATTCATACTCCTAAATCCTTTGAATATCTTGAAACATGCACACGTGTTGTTCATCGTTCCATCAAGCACTTTGTCACCTGTGTCACTGGTCACTATTAGTGGGAGTTCAACCCCATGGATGCACAAAAAATCTCCTACCACGGCCAGCTTCACAAGGAGCTCTGGACAGTATTGCCCCCAGAAAACGGCACCACCCGGTTGTGGCACGTCTCTCATGCACTGTATGATCTTCTTCAGTCCTTGTGCTGCCAAAAGGAGTTCACCGCAAGAAGTATCGGTGAAACATTTTATCCTTCATCCACATTTCTGGATAGAAGTGCAATGAAACTTTTTAGGGAAGTTTTTGCCTTTTTTTAACCCCAAACTGCATTTTGGCCAATCCAAAGCAGGGATAGAAAGGTAGCAACTCCATAATTTAGAAATTCCCTGTTTTTCCCCACGTGGACACCCTTGATTTCACTGCTTGATTCTGTACTTCCCACTTTGAGCAGCCAAATCAATGGTTAAAACATTCATCCATATCAGTGGGCAAGCGACGGTGCTGTAAGGGTCCACCTCGCCACTGGATTTCTGCGACCCAGTGCTCCTCTCCTCATGTACAACCCGTGTCACCCTGCCCTCTCCTTCGTGCACGCGTAGTGCTAAGACTATACTCCCTTTGCCCTGTCAAGTCTCCCTATCCTCTCCATCTTCTGTAGCAACCAGTCAAGCCCATCCTTGTTAGTGAAGACTCGTTTCACCATTTTGTTCTGTCCAAATCTATTTCACATCAATCTCTTGCCATGAAATACATCCAAGTAAACTTCTTTGACAAGGGTTCCCACAAGGAGTGCTTTACCACTGTCCAAAGAAACAATGAGAGCCTCCCTCCATGTTGGCCTATGCTCAAGCTCCCTGTTGGCCAAGTTCGATAGGGGCAACGACATGCCCCTGGTTTGGCTGGCCATCCCATTGTCCTACTAGACACCTCTTCTAATGACGTCCATAGCACCAACACCATTGCCTCTTCCATGCCAATTTCTACCTTCAAGCACAATAGCTACACCAAGTGGACTAGCCGTTGCCACTTCCATTGTATCCATGTGATGGCCTTGAAGTATAAAAATATCACACAAATCATCAAGCAGTTGCAACGGGTCTGGCATGGTCCGGGTACAGTGTGTCCACAAAAAAAAACATCTGGCACAATCCATCCTCTATGATTGCAGACAGATCCTGAATGCATCTTCTCCATGTTGTTGAGGCCATCCGAAATGCTCCTCTAGAGCCCATTGGCAATGGTGACCCGGATGTTGCCTTTCCACCTGGGAGGCATGAACACCGAGCTTTCCACGAGTAGCAACTGGCGGCAGTGGCTGCCGTCATTGAATATTTCATGCGCTTGGATCACATCAGTGTGCCAATTTGCTCCTTGATGGTGATTAGTGGCACTATTAAGGACCACTTTCCTAAAGTTCTCATGGATAACGGTGGTGTGATTTCACTTGGAAGGCTTGGATCCACTATGCAACAGGATCCTGGATAGTCATGGCATATCTAGGCATCAACAACACAGAAAGCGCCAATCACCTGGGAGGCACACTTCCGTGAGCTCATAGTGCACCTCCCCAGCCTTGTTTCAGGTGACAAGATTCAATCTATGTTTTTTTTAAACGCTGACCGCATGGGTGTAATGGGCATGCCATCCCATGAGCAAGTATGGGCTCCCATGGAGAGCAGACGTGGCCATCTGGAACACAGATGACAAGCGGCAATTCATCGCTGTTGCTGCGTCCAGCATGGATGGCTCCTAATTCATGTTTCCTCCCCCCTTGTTTACTTCTTTATGTCCCCCTTCGTGATGGCCATGCCAAATGCATCTGTATACCGATGCACTCACTTCACGTGTGAATATCATTCTTTCAATCTCAATGAAATACGTGTAACTTGTTTGCAATGTGGCGGTATAGACAACAAAGCAAAGGTGGCACCTGATGTAAACAACCAAAAACTGGATAAGAGAGCTCATCACCCAGGATTGATNATTTGCTCCTTGATGGTGATTAGTGGCACTATTAAGGACCACTTTCCTAAAGTTCTCATGGATAACGGTGGTGTGATTTCACTTGGAAGGCTTGGATCCACTATGCAACAGGATCCTGGATAGTCATGGCATATCTAGGCATCAACAACACAGAAAGCGCCAATCACCTGGGAGGCACACTTCCGTGAGCTCATAGTGCACCTCCCCAGCCTTGTTTCAGCTTACAAGATTCAATCTATGTTTTTTTTAAACGCTGACCGCATGGGTGTAATGGGCATGCCATCCCATGAACAAGTATGGGCTCCCATGGAGAGCAAAGACGTGGCCATCTGGAACACAGATGACAAGCGGCAATTCATCGCTGTTGCTGCGTCCAGCATGGATGGCTCCTAATTCATGTTTCCTCCCCCCTTGTTTACTTCTTTATGTCCCCCTTCGTGATGGCCATGCCAAATGCATCTGTACACCGATGCACTCACTTCACGTGTGAATATCATTCTTTCAATCTCAATGAAATACGTGTAACTTGTTTGCAATGTGGCGGTATAGACAACAAAGCAAAGGTGGCACCTGATGTAAACAACCAAAAACTGGATAAGAGAGCTCATCACCCAGGATTGATTCTTCCATGTCCTCAATCCATGATACTGCCATGATTGTGCGGCATTGGAAAAGCATATGGAAGGTGTGCACTATTCTGCTTGACGTGTTGCACTCACCGTACACAAATTCCTTGAATGTGTGGCTCGCGGAGATGTGTCCCTAGGTGGTACCCATCTACGCTCCCACAGGTCCTATGGGTTGTACCTCTAAGGTGCAACCTATGGGCTTTGGATTACAACGGCCATTGAATTCCTACATCCATGAGCGCTTCTCATAAAAGATAACCAATAAGTCCAAGCAGAGCCCTTGTTTCTGTTTTCCACTGATTGAGACAAAAGGGAATCTAATGATGTTGATGCTGAGAGTCTTGAAACCGTTTGAAAGAAATCCAAGGGAAAGTCACTACAACAACATCTTCAAAGATGTCTTGCAGTTCTTAGAACTGAAGTAGTTCGTTGTGAGGGGAAGGATCCTTGCAGACTCTGAGCTCCCAGAATAACACATTGGTATGCAAGCCTCCAAGGCCCTTCAAGGCCTACACAGATGACGTGAGCGGGAGCAAGTACCCGACGCTAAACCTTGTTATCCCATTCTTTGAGAGCATGTTCGACAGGCTCCATGGGTGGCAGGTGAAAGCAGTAACAGCAGAGCAAAAGAGCAAAAGGAGAGGCGCAGCGGGCAGGCTGGACGCAAAGGAGATGCTGCTCTTGGCGATCAAGCCCGGGCTTGAAGCGGCCCTGCAGAAGCTCGAGAAGTACGCTCATCTCCTGAGCGAACGGCATATCCTGGCCACCGCAGCTGACCCGCGCTTTCGATTCCGTTTTCACGAGCACACGCACAAGCTCATGGGTGTTTCCAACGCGGCCGCGCTACATGCAAAGGTGCTGGAGCTATTGCGGCCATACTATGCCAGGGTCGAGGAGCGGCGAGCAGCAACAGCTGAAATGGCAGCCGCAGCTAGTGAAGGGACGCAGCGGCAAAGCACTGGGCGCACGGGTGGCAGCCAAGAGTCATCCACAACCGGGGCATCGTCCTCAGCCTCGGGGCGACAGCTCCATCCTCGGCCAGAGCAGCAACGTGCTGAGGACGACGCCCTTCTGCAGGCTGCCCTCGCAGACCCGACGCCTGGCATGTTTGAAACTCCTGAGGCGGCTCCTGAACTTGAGGAGCCGCTTACAGGTGTGGAGGAGGAGCTTGACAGGTGGTCAAAGCTTCCCAAGAAGAGTTCAAAGACGCATATCCTGAAGCACTTCAAGAAACTTGAGCACAAGTTCCCTTCTATGTATCTTGCAGGACAGGATGTCTTTGCAGTGCCAGGCACTTCAACCCCCTCTGAACGTCTCTTCTCATTGGGCAGGCACATTATTACGGACTTTCGGCACTCCCTCGCGCACCTTACCTTGGAGAACCTCCTGAAGATGAAGAGCTGGATCAACGAACCTGCACTCTTGGATTTCCCCATCAGCAGGCATGGGCAGGTGGCAGAGGAGTTTGCTGTAGAAGAGGCTAGGATCAACACACTACGGTGAGCAGCTAGGGATGAGGGGCTCGTTGGAGAGGCTGCTGAGGAGCTCAAGGGGCTTAGCCTCTACGTGAATGGTGAAGATGATGATGCCGGTGTTAGGGATGGTGTTGGTGAAGGTGACGATGATGATGGCAATCCCAATGATGATGTCGTTGAGATGGGAGTCTGACAGTTGATAAACAACTTCCATGTTCCATTTCCTTTCACATCGAAGCTCCCACGGTTGCGATGGATCCGGAAGAGCTAGGACAGGCGTTGTGGATAGAAGCTCTTTGGTTTTAAGAAAAGTGTTCTCGCAATCAGATGTCCATTCCTAGTGCACGTCTTTTCGCGTGAGCCTAGTTAACGGTGCTACCAGGGTCGAATACCCTTGCATAAACCATCAAAAAAAGTTTGCAAGGCCGAGGAAAAACCGAATCTGTCCCTCATTTTCTGGGCGTGGCCATTCTACAATGGCTTGGACCTTTTGTGGGTTGACACGGATGCCATCCTTGCCGACGATGTGTCCAAGGTATTTGAGCTCATCTTGCGTAAGCTCGCACTTGCTCACTTTTGCATAGAAATTTTGTTCCCGAAGGATTGCGAAGACTTCGCGCAAATGTTCTATGTGCTCTTCCATTGACTCGGAGAAAACCAGGATGTCTTCCAGGTAAACCAAGACAAAGTGACCAAGTTTCTTGGCGAACATTCGGTTCATTTCTCTTTGGAAGGTTGCCGGGGGGTTCGTTAGGCCAAAGCATAACACCCGGAACTGATAGTGTCCCATGTGCATTGAAAACGCAGTTTTGGGAGCATCATCTTCCGTGATGCATATTTGATGGTACCCTTGGGACAAATCCAAGGATGACAATACATTTGCCCCTTGGAGTTGGTCAAAAAGGTCCTCCATCGGCGCTAAGGGGAATCAATTTTTCACCGTCAGCTTGTTCAACGTCCGGTAATCCACGCACATGCGTAGACCACCGTCCTTTTTGTTCACAAAAAGGATGGGCGTACCGTACGGCAAGCTACTTGGCTCGATCCATCCTTTTGTAAGGTACTCTTTGATTTGGTGTTCGGCCTCTCACATTTCTGTTGGTCTAAGGCGATACATGGGTCTGAACGGAGGAGTCGCCGCCGGTTGCGGTGGAATTGTCTGGCCCATGTATCTTTCTTGTAGAAGTCCAGCTGGTGGGTCTTGGAATACATCCGAGAACTCCGCCAATAGGGATTTTATCTCTTGTGGCATGTCTTCCTTCACGTCGTCCTCCACTTTCTGTAGCTGGGCCAAGAAACATCGACTACCTTGTCCAATACATATCGTGGCCTGCATCATAGACAAGCTGGCATGGACGTTGAGTCGGGTCGGTGACAATTCCATACTCGGAATCAACGTTAAGCGACCCTGTCCTTTTTGGATGATCAAACGCTTTAACTTGGAGCACATTAGAGCCTTGTCCGTTACCACGGCCGGGCCCATTGCCACGACCGCGACCCTGTCCACGGCCCTGTCCGCGACCTCCTGCTGCACCCTCACCACGAGGTGTTGCTGCTACGACTAACGCCACATGCTCTTGTCCACCACCAGCAGCCTCAGGGCACTGGGCCCTAAAGTGACCAGGGTGCATACATTTATGACAGAGTGTGACGCGAAATGCTGTGTTGCGATGCTCACGCGCCACTTACATCTTGTCATTGTCGCGGTTGCGCTTGTGGTTTAGGGTCTTGTACCCGCCAGTCTTATTGACTAGAGGGTTTGCAGGCTGCTTGCCCTTGGCCCCGCCCCGCTGCACGACTGCTCCTCCAGCCGTCGCAGCATCCATGCGCATGTCGCGGCCTTGCTGTGCATGCGCGTTCGGCCATGCCTCCGAGTAGTTCTTCGGGTTCACCGAATACACCTCACTCATGTATTCCTGCAACGCCCTCCAGCTTGTCCAAGCCTGGCCGGTTGCCGTTGTGGTGGTCTTGTCCTCCAGCTTCTCACTGGGAAGACCGTCATGCAAGTACTCCAGGAGCATGCACTCGGGGTACTTGAAGGTCTGATTTCCATCGCCCTCGGTGAAGCTTTCCGCTTCCCCCGCGAGTGCGGTGAACTCGCTCAAGTAGGCTTTGAGCGAGCCACCCAGCTGCCTGAAGTCCTTGATTTTGTTGAAAGCGCGCAGTGCCTCCTCACGCTGGATGTAATTCTTACGCTTAATCACACAGAAAGCCTTCCACGGCATGGACTGCCACTCGAGGTGCGGTTTCTGCACAGTCCACTCCTTTACCACATACTTGAAGAGCTTGTCTTCAAGCCGCGTCGTGGAAAGGTTGCCCCACTTGCTGAGTGGAGCCTTGTTGATGCGTAGAACGTGCTCCATGCAATTCAGCGAGTCGGTCAGCTTCACGCCCTTCCGGAATATCTCCACACAATGGAGGAAGGACGTGTTCATGACTGGCCCCAAAATCGTCGAGGTAGGCAAGTCATCGCTGCCATCGGCAGTGGCATCCGTAGTTATGGTATGTTGCACTTGCTGTTGCATCCGCACATGGGTCACGCTCTGCAACACCTTGTCAAGGTCGTTGCATCGGTGGCTTGCCTCATGGACGGTCAAGCTCTGCAAATGGTGATCAAGGTCAAGGTCCATGATGTTCTGCCCGACGTGGGCCAGCAGGTTGGCGAACGCGAACTTGAGCTCTGATATCGTCAGAGCATCGACGATAGCCTCCAAGGCCTCACGTTGTCCGTGCACCTTTACCCACAACAGGAGGGTACGGTTTGCGTACACGCCTCCAAGGAGTCCCACCTTTCGTAGGAGACTGTCGTCAGTGACAACACTCGAGTGGGCACTGCCCTGCCCTATTACGGCCACATCGTAGGAAGGGGGGTCTGCCCCCACTCCTCCTAGTGGTGCCATACCTCCACCATCGGTGGTGATCTTGAGTCGGCCCACTGCCTCAGCAGCAAACTCTGCGAGCCTACGGCAGTCATCGCGAATTGCCTTCATGACGACGTCATCCGGCTCGTTCTCGTAAGAACTTCCCGCGTGCCTGCTTTCGGCGGCCTTGCTGCTCAGGGCAGTCTCCCTGCCGTCAGCAGATTCAGGCGATTCGGCAAGCGCCTTGCCCTTCTCGAGCAATCGGCTTGAGTTTGCCGCACGACGATGGCGATGATCGCGACGAGAACGTCACCTTCGCCATCGTCGGCGTCCTGCTCTTTGTTGGGATCCCCCTCCCAGAGATCCTCCTCCATCGCATCGTCCATCGCGTGAGGTTCGTCCATGTGCGCGTCGACGTTCTCGTCAAGCACTTTTGCGGTCTCCGCACGCTTCTCAATGTCGCCAAGATTGGCGTCGGTTGCCTTCAGCGGTACGGATGCCTTTGGCGGTACGGTTGCCTTTGGGTTGCCAACCGTGCTCGCGCTGGCGGCTCCAAAAATTTGGAGTCAGCAAAGGGCTTGTGGTGAGGCCGACACCACCTTGTCCTTGTTGGTCTTGGACGGTCCGGCACTTGCCATCTCGTCGCCCCTGCAACTAGCGCATGAAGACCGTTGTGAGGATCACCCCACAACTTTGAGGAGGAATCGCCTCCTAAAACCTTGCTCTCACGATCAGTGAGGCAATAACAACTTTAACTTCTGTTTTCCTAGGCCGCCACGTCGGCCCTTGTGCCGACAAGGAAATGAGGATGAACATGAGTTCCGCTCACATAACAGGAGCAAAGAGTGACAAGAGGAATCCTAACAATTCCTACCAAGTCTTCCACTCTCTCTTCCAAATTCTTGCTTTCCTCTTGTCTTCCTTGGTCTTCTCTTCACCCTCCTTGACGTCTCTTGCGTTCTTCGACAGCGTCTCCCTTGAGCCGGCGGCATTGGCGAGCCATTAAAAATCTTCAAGGTGTCACCCTCCTTCTTTTTAGGGTGCTCTCAGGCCGTGAGAGTCCCTAAGCTTGGGAAGGGGCACTGTCCCACTTTTTGGATGAAGGAGCCTTGAAAATGGGGAGGATTTTGTGGTTTGGAGGGTGGGAACTCCCCACCCCACCCCACAAAAATCCTCTTAGTCCTCTGGGAGTGAGAAGATGCTAGAAGGAAGTGGCTCCACTAAGTACAATTTTTTTCCAGCTCTCCAACGCACTTAACGGCGCTTCAATCCGTGAAGTTTGGATGCCATAGTCCCTTCTGGCATTTCTGTTGCTGCTTGTAGCTACTGGCGCCGTTTTATATATGGCGTAGCCGACGATTCCGTCGAACCCCAAGTCGCGGGGGTCGTCTGGCTCTGAGAATCACTGCAACGTGTCGAGTCTCGAGCTCCTGCTCTGAAGTCGTCATCGGAGTTTGCAGAATGGTGTTCTCAGTCCGCGTGAGGGGTGTACCCCCTTCACGGGACTGAGGGGCAATCTTCATCAACGACCTGTAGCAGGGAGACTTGAATATTTTGAGTCTCTGGAGGTCTATATCCGTGTTTAAACTTATCCCTAGTTTTTGGGCCCCAAACTGGGGGTTCTTACCTCAAACTCGTGCATTCACATGAGTTTTTCCAGTTTAGAAACTCACATTTTGTCCTAAACGAACTCGATTTCCTGTTTTGACGCATTGGCGCGAAATCGTCACGTGCGTGGCATGATCGTCGATTTCGCACCGACGTTTCTCGTGCGCTTCTTGCTCCTCAATCTCGCTCTATCTCTCGTGCTTGCTTGTTCTCGCGAGCGAGGAGGGCGAGCGAGGGCGAGGGCACGAGGCCATAGGCCTCGGCCCTTGAGTCCTCACGGCCTCTTGGCCGCTGATCGAGCCACCAGCTCGATTGGCGGCTGCTGGCTTGCCGGCGGGTGGCCGGCCGGTCACTTGACCGGCCGCTGGCCACCCAGCTGGCCGGCCGATAGCCAGCAGGTGGCTGGCCACCGGCCAATCCTCGCAAAAGCGAGGGGTGGCTCGCGGCCACCCCCTTGCTATCGCGAGGTGGGAGGGCCGAACCGGCCCTCCCGCTACAAATGTGGATTCAAAAAACCCCTATTTGTTTTCTTTTCAAATTTTCAACTTTATGCCCTCGTTGTACATACAAACCATAGACAAAACCACCCCCTAATCACACCCGGGATTTTCAGGTTTTGCTTTTGCGCAAACATGTTGGGCCCCGCAGTAACTGGGCCCAGCAGGTTCCTTTACAACACATGGGGAGACTTGGACCCCCCATGCAAACTCTCCACAAGCCACCCCCAAATAATCACAAATCCCTCTAAAAATGGGTTAATTATTGTTGGGCAAAACAAAGGTGATGTCAGCATGTCTACACCGCATGNTACATACAAACCATAGACAAAACCACCCCCTAATCACACCCGGGATTTTCAGGTTTTGCTTTTGCGCAAACATGTTGGGCCCCGCAGTAACTGGGCCCAGCAGGTTCCTTTACAACACATGGGGAGACTTGGACCCCCCATGCAAACTCTCCACAAGCCACCCCCAAATAATCACAAATCCCTCTAAAAATGGGTTAATTATTGTTGGGCAAAACAAAGGTGATGTCAGCATGTCTACACCGCATGTCATGCAAAGTCAACATGCTATCTTTTGACAAACAAGAGTGGTATATTGTTTAGTATTGTAAAGTTGAAACTTGCGTCTACGCACAAGGGGCAAATGAGGTTTACTGTTGTGAGGTAAGGGCGAATCAGACTCACTGTTCAGCAGTAGGGACAAATGGGGCTTATTGTTCCGCGGTAGGGGGAATGAGGCTTCTCCTCCAAAACGATGGGTATCTGGTCATTCCGCCCTATATCTAAATGCAGCATGAGAGAGCCAATTCAGCCCCCCCCCCCTCAAAAACGCAAAATCTTGCCAGTGGCCAGCCTCTACCTAGTGGATAGCCAGCCTCCTAATGGCTAGCCGGTCGGGTAGCTAACAACGGTGACGTGTCCATGCGACCGAACCGACTGCCCATCAAGCGATGATTACTCAATCGGTGGCCATGAGAAGGCTAAACCTTGAGGGTGAAGGCCTATGGCCTAGAGCTATCAAGATCACTACTCTCATCATATAGAGAACACAAGAATGAGTGGAGGGGGCATGTAAGAGAGGGATAACGAGAAAGTGAGAGAGAGAGAGAGAGAGAGGGGAGAGGGACCAGACAGGAGGAGGGATGGCGATAAGGACCCGTCCAACCCTCCACAGTGAGCGGATGGGTTAGTGGACAGGTGATCCCACCCCCAACTAGAAATCCAAGGTAGTAGGTTGAGGCAGCGGCGTTGTTGATGTAGCGTGTAGGCTTCCACGCTCGTTGCTTAAGTCTGGAAGCTCTGGGTTTGTTACTTAGAAACGTGCGCGCCAGTGTCAGCGCTGGAAAGCAGCTGAAAACTGAAAGTGACTGATTCATAATGAAGAATGAGCAACAATGGGAGACCAGTCCAAGTTCTAGCTCCCGCCCACTAGTGTAGAACTTGTTACTCAGCTAACCAGCCAATCAGAAAATAGACCTAGACCTTTTTTCTGGCAGGCAGGGTTTTCTCGGTGAGCCCTGCCAGACGCCCGACAGCCCAAAACCCGGGCGTCGTCCGTTTTGCCTGAAAACTGGACCATACCATAATACCGACAGTGCAAACGCCGTCGACCGGTCAGAATGAGCTACAGAAACAGCATCAAAGAGTTATGCCTGCCCAAACCCAGGCAGTGCCTACGACAGTTAGTGATGCCAAACAGGGCCACACAGTAGGAGACATGGACCCTAGGCACAGCATGATGCTGCATACGCAATGCCACAACCAGGAACAGCACTGGGTGCATGCAGATAGCATCTGTAGTGGCAGTGACTGCTGGCAGCCCGACCGCCAAGGAGGCTTGCCGATGGAGCTGAGCGCATCGCCGGAGGAAGGAAGCTCGAGCGAACGGTGAGTGGGCCTCAGCGCGCGTCGGCTCCACCGAGTGACACTCCAGCAGCGTCGAGTCTCACCGTCAATCATCTGCACGCCGATGTGCACAAGCCGAGAGGACACAACAGAGTACAATGAGAGATGCACAAAAACCAACACTCCCCCATGACTCATAGGCGTAGTGCACATGTGCGGGTAGATACGTACTCAACGACCAGACTCCCCCAGGCCAAGCAGAGACCTAAGGCAGGGACAAAGAGAGCCACTCGCTGACGCTTGCCGACCGAACTCACAACCTTCTTGAACGATTCGCATTTCAGTGCCTTGGTCAAAATGCCAGCCAACTGTCGTGCTCTCTCAACCCACACGATGCTGATGCTGTCATCATGCAATAACAAACGCACATGGTGATACTCAATGTTGATGTGCTTTGTGCATGTGTGATGCACGTCGTCATTGTCGGCGATGGCCATGGCACCCTCGTTGTCACAATGCAACGTGATGGATGCGACAGACTGACAAAACTCGGACAACAGACGACGCCACCACACACTCTTACATGAGCATGAGCCAAGAGCAACATACTCAGCCTTAGCAATGCTGCGTGCAATGCACCCCAACTTGCCACTGTGCCAGGACACAACTGTGCCGCCAATCAGAAAGATCCAGCCTGTGCGACTCTTACTGTCTGTACTGCCAGCCCAGTCATTATCGTTGTAGCCCACCGCGACAATAGACGGCTGACGGCGGAACATGAGACCTCGCCGAGGAGTCGAGACGACATAGCGCAGTACTCGAATCACAGCCTCGTAGTGGAAGTGACGCGGCTCATGAGAAAACTGGGCCAAGAGGTTGACAGTGAACACGATGTCTGGGCGCGTCATTGTGGTCAGGAACATCAGTGACCTAATGACTCGCAGGTATGTGGTCACGTCAACTGGCTCCCCCACCATAGCTCAGTCAAGACACTTCAGCTTCACCTGGCCATCATGTGACATGGGTGAGGATGTGCTCGACACGAGTGGAAGGTCCTCTGCAAAGCGGGTGGATAAATTCTGTACATAGGCGGCCTATTGGATGTGTAGGACGCCCGGGGAGAAATCATGCTCGAGCTCCATGCCCAGGAAGACTCTGGCAGAACCGAGATCCTTCATCTGGTAGGCGGCGTGCAACAAGTCCTTGACACGCTGGATGGCAACAATGTCTGGTGACGCAATGAGGAGATCGTCGACGTAAACCAGGACAGCAGCGAGAGTCTGGCCTCGCGGACAAACAAACAGTACGGGGTCAGGGGTGCTGCATTGGAGCCTGCCATGAACGAGCGCGCTGCTGATCTCCTGGTTATAGCACCGAGGCGACTGCTTCAGGCCATAGAGGGCCTTAAGCAGTCGCCAGACTCTCCCAGTGCCATCGTCAAAGCGTGGGGGCTGCACCATGTAGAGCTCCTCAGCCTCCAGTGAACCATGGAGAAAAGCGTTGCTCACATCCATCTCATGCAGCTCCCACCCATGCTGGGCAACCAGGCTGAAGAGTACCCAGCTAGTGGAGAATCGGCCAGCTAGGGCAAAGATCTGGTCGTAGTCGACCCCATGAATCTGGGCAAACCCCTTGGCTGTAAGGCAGGCCTTGTACTTGTCCAAGGACCCGTGGGGCTTCCACTTGCGCCGAAAGACCCACTTGGCGCCAATGGCCTTCCGACCTAGAGGAAGGTCGATGAGGTCATACACGTGGTGCTGTCGGATAGCAGTGAGCTAATCGGTGCAGGCAGCGTCCCAGTGTGCAGCCTCAGGAGAGGCCCATACCTCGCACATGGTGGCTGAGTCCTCCGAGCGTGCTGTGGAGTGACTGAGAGAGTATATGCATCTTGAGCCCCAGGTGCGATGCGCGTGAGCGCAACCACGACATCGTNGGGCAAACCCCTTGGCTGTAAGGTGGGCCTTGTACTTGTCCAAGGACCCGTGGGGCTTCCACTTGCGCCGAAAGACCCACTTGGCGCCAATGGCCTTCCGACCTAGAGGAAGGTCGATGAGGTCATACACGTGGTGCTGTCGGATAGCAGTGAGCTAATCGGTGCAGGCAGCGTCCCAGTGTGCAGCCTCAGGAGAGGCCCATACCTCGCACATGGTGGCTGAGTCCTCCGAGCGTGCTGTGGAGTGACTGAGAGAGTATATGCATCTTGAGCCCCAGGTGCGATGCGCGTGAGCGCAACCACGACATCGTGCCGATGCTCGTGATGAGGCATGGCGTAGCCCAATGTGGAGCCCGGGTGAAGGTCTGTTATGATGGCCGAGGTGGTCAAGCCAAGGGCCTTGGTGCCAGGGTCCCCACTCACGACCGTGGGAGTGGAGGAGACATGTGGAGCCACGGGGCGTCGAGGCGCCACGGAGCGCGGTACAACGGTCTACGCACTCACTGACGGCCTAAGTCAGAGGCTGCCGCCTGGGCCACGTGTGTAGCGTAGGGTAGGGGATGGCATTGAGTCTGACGTGCCAATGGAGGCGGACGGGGCTGCAGGCCCGAAGGGGCCAGCGGATGCAACCGGGGCTAGTGGCTCGAAGGAGCCTACGGACGTGATTGGAGCTGCTGGCTTAGAGAGGCTAGTGGACGCGACTGGGGCTGTCGGTCCGGAGGGACCAGCGGACGCAACGGGGGTTGCAAGCCCAGAGGAGCCAGCGGACGCGACTGGAGCTGCTGGCTTGGAGGGGCCAGTAGACGCAACCGGGCTGATGGTCCGGAGGGACCAGCGGACGGAACAAGGGCTGCCGGCCTAGAGGGGCCAGTGGACGCGACTGGAGCTGCTGGCGCGGAGGGGCCAGTGGGGGCGACTGGGGCTGCCGGCTCAGAGGGGCCAGTGGATGCGACTGGGGCTGGCATTCCAGAGGGACGAGCGGACGTGACTGGGGCTGTCGGCTCAGAGGGACCAACGGATGCAACTAGGGCTGTCGGCCCGAAGGGACTAGCAGACTCGACCGGGGCTACCGGCCCAGAGGGAACAGCGGATGCGACTGGGGCTACCTGCCTGGAGGGACCAGCAGACGCGACTGCGGCTGCCGGCTCAGAGGGACTGAGGGATATGTTATCCGGAAGTGGTAGGATGGAGGACGGGCTCACCACTCCCCCGTGCAACGGGATAGACACGGACGAGCCGGAGCGAATGAGGTCGCGAGGAAATAGGTCCTCGAATAAGAGGGCATCTTGGGACTCAACGATGCAGTGCCGGGAGGGATCCCAGAAGCGTCAGGCCTTGGACTGACGAGAGATACCGAGGAAGGTATAGGGACGTCCGCGGGGGGCGAGCTTGCCGTCTTGCTGTGGGGCGGGTAGCCACACAATGGCCACGTAGCTCCGGACGCGAGCCGGGGAGAGATGAGCGCGCTGACCGCACTAATACTGGTACGGCGTGGACTGGCGGGGGAGGGGGCCATGGGGAATCTACTTCAGACCCAGGTTATGTAGGCCATGTCTTCAAAATAGAAGCCATCCGAGAGACCGGACTTGACCCGCATGGTGCGGACGACGTCAGACATGGTACGGTTCCAACGTTCAGAGACTCCATTCTGGGCAGGCAAGGAGGGCGCAGACGTCTCATGGTGGAACCAGCAAGAGGCGAGAAAGGTCGTGACCTCACCCATGTACTCACCACCGCGATCGGAGCGAAAGCGGCAAAGAGAGCGACCACACTTGTGCTCCGCAAGGACAAGCCAGTCCTGGACAGCTCGGGCGACATCGCTCTTCTGCCGAAGGCAGAAGACCCTGCGGTAGCGAGAATAGTCGTCAATGAGGGTGAGGACAAAGCGGCCATGCTCGCCGACGGAGTTGGTGGGGAGAGGGCCCATGACATCCGAGTGGACGAGATCAAGAGGGGCGGAAGCACGGGAGGAAGACAAAAGGTATGTGGACCGGTGCATCTTCTCCTGAGCGCAATCAATGTACTCAGTGGGGCACGGGAGAGGGAAAGTCTCCGGGTCAAGGCCCTTGGCCGGCTGGGTGCGGAGCATGCTGTCTATGCCGTCAGAGTGGACGTGGCAAAGGCGGCGGTGCAAGAGGCGGGTGTGCTGAGGAGAAAGCGCACTGGTGACAAACACATGGCCTGTGGTGGCCGACGGGGAGGAGACGGAAGGAGAGGAGGAGAGGCGAGGTACATGCCACAAGTTGCCACGGGCGGTGGCGTGCAGTTTGACAAGACCAGACGGATGCAACGACACAGCGCCAACACCACGTGCATGCACAACGTCCATGCTCATGCGGTCAAGGGCAGTGACAGACAGGTGGCTAAGCTCGAGACCAGGGACAAAGAGGACGTTGGTCAAAAAGATGTCACCAGCAAGACCACGGAAGCGAACGACGCCAACACCACGGACAGGCAACACCTGTCCGGAGCCCGTCCGGACACCAGAGACATCACGTACAGGACCGAGCATACAAAAGGCCTCACGAGAGGCCGTCATGTGATGCGTAGCCCCAGAGTCAATGATCCATGTCTCAACAGGGTCCTGGATTGGGGTCGCTAGATCGCTAATGATCACATGGCAGTAAGCAAGGGACGTGGACGTGGTGGACGGACGCGCGAACCGAGACTGTCAATCGTCAAGCCACGCAACATCATCACAGAGAGGGGTAGAGGAGGCCATGGCAGACGACGAGACACACAAGGGAACCGGACAACTCGCAGTTCCCTAGGGAGGAGGGCAAGGCAGGCTGAGCTGGAGCGCGATGAACTGCTCCAGCTGACGCTCATGGGAGGACGGCCCGGGAGTGTAGACGGAATGCGGAGTAACGGCGCTGGAGCCGTGGTAGGAGGAGGAATGTGCCGGCAACGGAAACGGAGGCGCCGACGGCTCCGAATAGTGTGCCTGTAACGTAGGTGTCAACTAGACTGGCGGAGCAATTAGAGTAGTGCAACTGTTGGACGAGGCCGAGGCGTCAGAGCTGGCGACCGCTACGGCGGCAGAGGTGAGACGGCGCTCCCGCTGGCGATGCATGGTGGCGATGACGCATGCCTCATCCATCAGTAGAGGGCACGTGTACCAGCCATGCCCGTGCTGGCCACAGTTGTGGCAGACCGTGCCTTCGCAGCTGGACCCGGGTCGATGGTTGCTACTGTTGCTCATTTTTGCCTTTCTTGTTCCAACGCTTCTTCTTCCCCGATGATGATGAGGTAGCTGCGGTTGGGGAGGCGACACCCACGGAGGCAACGGCAGGGGAGGCGAGAGCCTCCGTGCGCTGGAGTCAGGACTCTAGACAAGCTTTTTCAATCCGGAGGAAGAGCTCGTATGCCCAGGGCATGAGGGTACCCTGGGCCGCCATGGTGGAGAGCACGTCATGAGAGTAGTGCACGAAGACGTCCGCGGACGCGTCGGTGGCACCGCGCTTGATGGTGAGGAGCGCGGCCAGAGGGGTGGGGCAGACTTCCCGAGGCGACAAAGGATGTCCTCCACCCGCTGCCAGTAGGAGGTGACCATCTCGGTCTCCCCCATGTGGAGGGAGTTGAACTCCTGCAGCATGCGGCTGGTCAGAGCCTCGCTGGACAGGCGATGGGGATGAGTAAGGATGTGCCAAGCGGCTGTAGGGTCTGGGATGGCGCCAGCGGTGAAGTCGCCGCGGAAGGGCTTGAGGGCGAGGCTGGATGCTGGAGGGGCGACAGGGACTAGAGCACGTACGGCACGACCAATGTCATACAACTGGTCGGCCAGAGTGGGATCATATGAGAGGGTGTAGTTTGCCCACAGGCCCTCACCCTGCGCCTAGATCCGGAAGCTGAGTTCTTAGCTCCGGAACTGCTCGCCGGCCTGAAGCGGCGGCGGCGGTGTCTCAAAGTCCTTCCACCCGCGGCCGGCACCCAGAGTGGGGCCAAGGACGGAGGTCACTATCTACCGCAGGAGCTGAGTCTCCTGTTGTGCCAGGTAGTACGTGGCAGCGGTCACAGCTGGGCTGGCGTGCCCTAGACGGATAAACAATGGCGGCGCAGTGGTGGCATTTTGGGAGGCTAATGGTTGCAGCGCTCCAAGATGTTTTGTCAAGGTGGCGAGCTGTCCCTGAAGAGCAGCAAGGGGGTCAGGGTTGCCGCTAACGTTGCTAGTGGGCTGTTGCTGTTGCTGCTGCCGCTGTTGTTGCTGCTGCTACTACTATTGCTGCTGCTGCTGCAACTATTGCTATTGCTGTCGCTGCTACTGCTGCTACTTTTGCTACTATTGCAGTCGTTGCAAGAAAGGGGGACTGGTGGTCCCCCCAATAGAGGAGGATGCCTCCCCACTGGGGCTACCAGCCATGATTTGGTGCCCCTTGGTTTTTTCTATTTGTTGCTAATGTCAGTAGTGACTTAGGGCGGTGGGCATTCTACCCACCCTTTGGTTGTCTTCCCCCTTCCCTTTCCCCCCCTCTTTTCTTTTGGTGTGTTGATGACGTCAACAGTGATGTGAGTAGTGGAGTCAGAAGCGGGATGCTGACATTAGTAGGGGCGGTTTTTGGGGCCACTACTGTACCTGCTGCTGCTACTGCTGCTGCAGCTGCAGCTGATGCTACTGCTACTACAACTACTGCTGCAACTCTGGGTACTGCTATCGCTGCTGCTGCTGCTGTTACTGATGTAGGTGCGACTGCTACTACTGCTGCAGCAGCTTCCTTAGCTATTGACGCAGCCACAGAAGGTGCTGCAGCCCGCGTCAGCAAGAGCTATTGCTGCTATTCTTCCTACGGTTGCAGTTGCAGTAGCAACTGCTGCTGACACGGGCTGCTAGGTCTGTTGTGGCTGCTGAAGCAGCTAAGGCAGCTGCTGCAGCCGCGACCGAGAAGCTAGTGGGGTGGGGGATTTTTTTCTCTCATTTGTTTTTGTTTTTCTCTCTTTTGTCTGTGACAGCAGGCAGCTGCCCATTGTTTGCTACAAGCAGCGGGCTGCTGCTCGCTGGCAGCGGGCTGCTACTTGGTGGCAGTGGGCTGCTTCTCGCTTGCAGCAGTGGGCTGCTTCTCGCTTGCAGCAGTGGGCTGCTTCTTGCTTGCAGTAGTGGGCTGCTACACGCTACTCGTTCGCTACACGCTTCAAGTAGCAGCAGTCGCTGCTGGCTGCTGCCGGCAGCTGCTCACTACTACTGGTGCTGCAGTTGGCTGCTGTTGCGGCTGTTGGAGCCTGCTGCTACTGCTTCACGCTACTTTAGCTGCTGCTTGCTACCACTGCTGCTCATTGTTGCTGCGGGCTACTACGGGCTGGTGCTACTACGAGCTACTGCTGCGGGCTGCTGATGCTTTGGGCTCCTACGAGTTGTTGCTTCTGCTTGCTATTGTTGTTGCATGTAGCTCCTACAGGCTGCTGCTGCCACTACTCGCTAACTTGCCTGCAGCTGCCGTTGCTGCAGACAATTGTTGTTGCGTGCTGGTGCCAGTCACCACACCTGGGTGACATTGCAGCGTGCGTCGTCGCCGGCATGTGTCGGATGCGGCCTGCCGCTCACCTCCTCGCGTCATGCGTGGGGGTCAACGCTGTCGAAAAAAGTTCGGCAGCATTTCCCCTGGCCATGTGGCCGTGGGAAAAAATCTGACGCCGCCACCGGGCGGATCAATGCTGCCGGAAAAGATCCGGCAGCATTTCCCTTGCACTGGCGCATATGGGGGTCCGCCAGTGTGCTCCGGTACCTGTACGC
>SZWC01020450.1:2203-33322 GCA_023375785.1 Penium margaritaceum
ACCCCCCCCCCCCCCTTTTCCCCCGATCTTGGGCTTGTCCGCTCTTCATCGCCTTTCTAAGCCCGAATCTTGAACCTGTGCCCAAATCTCGAACCTGTTCCCAAATCTTGAACCTGTGCCCAAATCTTGAACCTGTGCTCAAGTCTTGAACCTGTGCTAAAACCTTGAAGCATAGCAAGGCCTCTTTGAAGCGGATAGTCCAGAAGGCTTTGCTGGATTGGATGATCCAGAAAGGATTCAGGGTTCAGGGTTTAGTTCAGAAGGCTTTGCTGGATCGAACGATCCAGAAAAGATTTAGGGTTTAAGGTTTAGTCTAAAAAGCCTCACTGGATCAAAGCGATCCAGTGGCTTTTTCGAGCACCTCGAACGGACCAAGCCACCGGTGTTTTAACTTGTCTGACCGGACCCCGCGAAGCTTGACGTGGGTGCTGTTGAGAAGCACAGGATCACCGACCTTGAGCGTTGCGTCGATGTGTTGGTGATCCGCTTGCAGTTTCTGCTACTGTTGCGCCTTTTCCAATGCATGCCGTGTCGTTGCCCAAATCTGCTTGAAGTCACGCGTGGTAGACTCCACCGCGGGCAGGTTGCTTGCGACGTGCAAACTGAGGGGCGTTGCGGGCACCATCCCATTGACCACCTCGAATGGCACCTTGCCGGTGGAGGCGGACATTGCCAAATTGTATGCCAGTTCAGTGACCGGCAACCGCTGGTCCCACGCCGTCTTGTCCGGGTCACCCACTGTACGGAGGAGCTGCTCCAGCTTCTGGTTTGTCCGCTTTGTTTGCCCGTCAGTTAGGGGGTGAAAACTTGTCGATAGCTGCACCTTGCTGTCGTACCACTCCATGAGTTCTTGCCAAAACTTGCTTGTAAAACGCGGGTCACGGTCGCTCACAATGAACCGCGGCACGTCATGGAGACGCACCACGTGCTCGAGGAACAGCCGAGCCGTGCCTTCCGCGCTCACCGTATCACGCGTTGCAATGAAGTGCGACATCTTGTTGAAGCGATCTACCACCACCAACACCGCATTGTGGCATGCCGCTGTCGTGGGCAAACCCGTGATGAAATCCATGGAGATGTCTTGCCACGGTTGCTCGGGGATGGGCAAGGGTTGGAGGAGATCCGGGATCTTCGTCCTTTGCACCTTGTGGCATTGGCACACGTCACAACTCCGGCAGAATTCAGCCACCTCCGACGACATGGTAGGCCGCCAAAAGAAGGGAGCCACCGTCTTCAACGTCTTGTCGGCGGAGAAGTGACCGCTCGGGCTACTGTCATGGCACTTCTCTAAAATCAACTTCCAAAGCGAAGGCACCGTGGGAACCATCAACTGCTACGTGTCGCACCGTCGCCAATACGGTACTTCAAAGAAAAATCTCCGAGCATCGTACTCCCCATGCGCCTCGTATCCCTCCGTGAAGATCTTCCCAAGGAAACCATCCTCGTGGATGGTGAGAGACGTGACCCGCATCATCAGGTCCGATCACTGTGAGAGTGCATTGGCTGGGTTGATGCGACCCGGCCAGTACACGGTCTCGTAGTCAAAGTGCGACTCAAGGTATTCCACCCGACGCGCTTGCCGCTGACTCAGGTTCAGCTGCGTCTTGAAGTACTTCAATGCGTGGTGGTCGGTGTAGACCGTGCACTTCAGCGCCTTGAGGTAGCACTGCCAGTTCTTGAAGGCTGCGACCACGGCGAGCATCTCCTTATCATGGGTGGCGTGGTTCAGCTCCGCCCCGTGCAACTGACACGAGTAGTATGCGACCCGCTGCGACCCGTTGCCAGGATCCTGCAAAAGGATCCCACCAATGGCCAGGTCTGATGCATCCGTCGCCATTTCGAACTCATTGCCGCTGTCGGCCAAGTGCAAGGCCGACGCGGAGGTCAAATTCCTTTTGAGATTCTCAAAGGCTTCTTGTTTGCTAACCCCCCAATTCCACTCGCGATCCTTACGAGTGAGATTGAAGAGTGGCGCTGACACTCCCGCGTAGCCAAGGATGAACCTACGGTAGTAGTTGCAAGACCAAAGGAACACTTGCACATCATGCACATTACGTATCTTTGGCCACTCTTACACGGGCGACACTTTGTGTGGGTCCATGGCAATCTGTCCATTGCCAATGATGTTTCCAAGGAATTCAACTTTGCCCACCGCGAACTCACACGTAGAGAGTTTTGAAAAAAACATCGCTGTCCTAAAAAATTTGAGAACCTTCTTCACATGCTCCTCATGCTCTGCCGCCGTCCTCCTGTACACCAAGATGTTGTCGAGGTAAACCACCACAAAGTCATCCAAGTACGGCCTGAAGATGTTCATCACCACCATGAAGGTGGCCGGCACGTAGGTCAACCCAAAAGGCATCATGAGGAACTCGTAGTGACCATAGCAGGTGCTGAAGGCCGTCTTTTCCACATTATCTGCTGAGATGCGGATTTGGTGGTAGCCAGAACGGAGGTCGATCTTTGTGAAGAAGCAAGCCGCATGGAACTGATCGAAGAGCTCCTCGACTCATGGAAGCGGGTACCGGTTCTTGATGGTCAACTCGTTCAACGCCCGGTAGTCAACGAACATGCGCATCTCTCCCGTATTTTTCTACACAAACAAGACAGGTGCAGCGTAAGTAGCCGAGAAGGGGCCGATGAAGCCCTGCTCTGAGCTCCTGTAATTGCGCATCACTCATGCGGTACGTTGCATGAACAGGCGGGCACGCTCCAGGTTTGAGGTCGTTGCGATGGTCCATGTCCCGCTTTGGTGGTAGACCCGCCGGGAGGGTGTCTGGGAACACATCCTTGAACTCCGTACACACCTTCCGAAGCCCATCAAACACCGCGGCCAAATTGCCTTGGGCCCCTGATTGCTCATGAGTCGCCTCATGCGCTACGGCAGACGCCATTTCCTCTGGTTTGTTCAAATCGTCCTCCACATCTCGCATGAATGCCAAAAAAATCTGCTCCTTTTTTCGAATCGCGCATTTTAGCTGCACCAAGTTCAGCATCATAGGCGCCGATTCCTCCTTGCGAGGCACCATCTGCTGCGACGCTTCCTCCTCGCAAGTCTCCTCCTCCACGGCTTCTTCCTCGGACCACGTAGGCAGGGGATACTCCTTGTCTCCGAGCTTGACTGAGACGGTGCGCGCCTCACAATTGACGACAGGGTTGTACTTCATATCGTAATCCTTCATTGGACACACCCGATGTACGACAGTTATGCAAAGCTTCCCCACGCGGATGGAGAGGGGACGGGCTAGGTACTCCACTTCAAACATGTCGTCCACCTGGTTTGCGGTCCGTTTCTTGCTTGTGAGCATAAGGCCCCACTTCCGAGTACACTCCATGCTCACAAAACTTTGGCTCGCGCCACAATCCAGCAGACTTCCCACCTTCCCCTTGACGCCTTTCACTCGCGCCTCCAAGAGAAGTGCGGGCTGCTCCTCTTCATACCCCGTGTCCCATGCCTTCACCTCGGAAACCCCCTTAATGACCGCAAGGCATTCGGGTGGGCGGTCGACTGGCGGTTTGGGTTGAGAGTAGCCAGAAGTAACGCCATCTACTCCCGGCTCTCCTCGTTTCCCGACTCCTTTGTTGCTTTATCTGCTTCCTTCATGGCTTGCTTCCCTTTCCCTTGCCGCTTACCCTTGCCATCGCCCTTCCTTGGACTTTGACAGTTGCACACAATGTGGCCAGGCTTTCCACAATTGTAGCACTTGCATTGTTGCAACGCTCCAATCTCCATGGGCGTGTTGTCACTCTCAACCCGCTTGCAGTAACCACCTCCAAAAGAGTTGTGGCTGTTGGCATGAGCATGTTGCACATGCGAGTCGTACCGCTAACCTGCTGCGATCATCCCCGACAGGTCGTCGTTGAGGCCGTGCATCACTGTCACAGCACGGGCATTGTTCTTGAGGCCGTTGATATGGTGGAAGCACAATTCATGGGAGTCAAAGCCATAGTTGGCGGCGATCTCACAAAACCTGCAGGTGTAGTCGGCGATGCCGCCAATTTGGCAAAGCCGACGCAGCTTGATGCACGCATTATTCCTCACGTCGCCCACGGTGAGGCGCTTGATGGACAACTCCGTTAACTCTTTCCACGAGGTCGGTCATTTCAGGGTAGGGTCGCCACTGCTGTAGGTTGGAGCCGATGGGATTGAGATTCCAAATGCGGCCGTAATGCCGTCGACCATTGCTGCTCCACTGCCGTGTGGATTGGACTGCGTCACATCGGCCCACCAATCCAACGATGCCCCTCTCAATAGGGTCACGGCATAGTCACTGTGCGCCTCGTACCTTGAGGCATCCACGCCAATGGCGGTGAAGTACAATTGCAGTCCGAGTATCCAAGCATGCGGAGCTGGCCCATTGTTCTTGGATGGGTCAAACGGCCCCGGCTTGGGCGGCTCGGGACGCCCTTCGCAGGTACGTTTGCGATGGCTACTGCCACTGGTGTTGTCACTGGATGTTTCGCGAGCTCTTGATTGAGATACGCGTTTCGCTTCTCCAACAGGTCAATCTTGGCCTGCATGTCAGCGAGCAACTTCTAGAGCACTGCGCCTGCTGTTACTTTGCCTTGCGCGTCAAACGCCACAACCAACGAGGAGGAGCCGGATGAAGTCAACTTTACGTCCAGTACATCTTCTTCCTCAACGGGTCCTCCAGCTACCGTCTTGTCACCGGAGTGTGTGGTTGGCCTTGGGCACGGATCCGCCAAAGAGACGAGATGCATACTGGTCTATGCTGACCAGGAGCGGTTGCCACATAGAAGATTGTGTCCCTCAGCGAAGGGTGGCTCTGATACCAAGTGTGAACCAGGCGCGGTGTGCTAGCCTCAATTGGATGGTGTAGGTACCAACCAATGGCAGCGGCAACCGAAGGGAGGCTGGTGCACACCTTCCCGGGCTTGCAAAAGCGTAGGGTCATCTTGGGGGAGCACGGGAATACGTGTGGCATAGTGGGAGTAAACTGTACTTGTTATTCAAGTGTCAACATACAAGATTATATGTACATGATGACACATCCTAGGCAACCCGAGGCCGCCGGGCCGTGCGCAGCTGTGTACAGGCCAAGGATGAGCGTTATTGCCTTAGCATGACGTGGCTCACCTTCCCAACTTTCCAACACACCAAGAATCACACCATTCCATGGAGGAACGGCCGAGATATGGCCGTTTCCGTGAACCACAGCAATCTGCCACTGGCAGCACCACTAGCAACGGTGACGGCCGCCCAAAGCGCCCTTTCCGGTAAAAACACACGGGGGCGCCATTCCAAAGCACCCTTGGCCCTCAATGATCCTTGAATTATTGACTATCCGGGCCCCAAGGCGTGCTTTGGCCTTGTTGGGTCTTCCGAGGGTGGAGCCTTGGTCTTTGGAGACGATTTCCCGTCACCTTTTTCCCCTCCGCCGGTCCAACCTTTGGCCGGGCGTATCTTTCTCAATTCTTGATGGATTGACCCCGCTCTTGGGTCGATCCAACACGGTTTTTCCTGTAAATTCCAAATTCACAGTTAGATTGTACATTCAATAAAGCCACAAGCCGTAATCAGTGCCATTGGCTCTGTCGGGCTTACAGGTTGTGTCGCTGCGGCGGGTGGGGTTGCTACCGCCGGCGGTGCCGTTGGTGGGGCTGCTACTGCTAGGGTTTCTGCTTCTGTTGGGGGTGCTCCTGCCGTTGGAGGTGCTGCTGCTGCTGTATTTGCTGCTACCGCTGATCCCCGCGGTGCCCTTGCCCGCACCGAGGCTCATCTCAATGCCATGACCCTTACAGTCGCCCAGCTCGTTAGTCTTGATCTCTGCTCACTTGCCTCACGGATGCCTCTCACCTCTGCTCCCAACCACGTTGCTGGTACATCCTTCAGTGAGTGGTCTACTTGTTTTTCCTCGAGGGCACACATGGACGACCTTTGGGAGCACTACGATCCTGCTCCTACCCTCCCTCTCACACACCCGGACCGGGCACCCCTCGCCTTCCATCTTTTCTACTCAGCCGCCCCCACTGTCGCACTTCGCCAGCTTGATCGCTTTGCCCCCACCCCCGCTCTTCCTGCTCGCCCTCGCGAGGCCTGGACCTCCCTTCTCCCACTTTACTCCTCTGACTCCCTTCACTTTTCCACCTCCCTTCTGGCTGATCTCCGCGCTCTCCGCCGTCGTCCCGACGAATCTCTTGGGGCCTACTTGGGTCGCGCTAAGCTTCTCAAGAACAAGCTGCTCACAGCTGGTGCCTCCCTTACGAACCAAGCGTTTCTAACTTCCGTTGTGGCTGGCCTCGGTCCTGCCTTATCTGGCGCTCTTCCCTCCTTCCCCCTCGCCTTGACCCTGCAGCACGCATACTAGATACCTGGTGTTATCTGGCCAGCTCTTCTTTATGGTCTTTGCATGTTCCAGACTGCATCTTAGCCTGTTGCTACTATTGCTGAGCCTATCCTCCCTGACGCTCTCCCTGGCATTCTCCCACCCCCAGCCGCTCATGCTCTTGCCGTTCGGACTCCTGCTGGTGGCGGCGGAGGTCGCCCACCCATCTATAGAAACAATGATGCTGTGGGTCATCGTCATAACGCCTGTCCTCTTCCCCCGGTCCCTGACCTTCGTGAATAGATTGCTCGCCAGCGGGCTCTTCTGCGTGATCGTGCCTTTGGTGCCCCTCCTGCTCTGCCCCCTGGGCCCCTCGGTGCCGCTCCTCTCGTCCCACCTGGCGGCCCCAGGCCCCTTTTCTGCTGCTGCCCCTCCTCTTCCTCAGGATGCCATTGTCGCCTTGATTCCCCATGTCCTTGCAGAGGGTGTCCTCTGCGTCCTCCGCCCGCTGGTATGTCCACCTTGCTTGACTGCATCGCCACACCTGCCTCCTCCCTGATGTCTCCTCTTCTCTCCCCATCACCCCCTTTTTTCGTAGATGTCTCTCCTCGCACGACCACCTATTTCCTTCTCTCCAATACTCAGCGGGTCGTCTCCCTGTCTTGGGTTGTTGACGAGGCCGCCACGGATCATAGGTGCCCTTTTTATGAGCTCTTCACGTCGTTTATACCTTTCTCTGTCATCACTTCTGTATTCACCGGTGATGGTCCACCCTTGCCTTTTCTTGGTGTCAGTACAGTCTGCTTGACGTCCCCTGTCGGTGACTTGTCCTTTTCCTCTATCCTCTATTTTCCTTCTCTCGACTTCTCCCTCCTCTTTGTTCCAACGCTCGATACCTACGGTTTCTCTACCACTTATGCACTTGGTCTTGTTGCTGTCACTGATCGCGCCAGTGGGCGTATTTTCCTCCGCGGTCGCCGCCCCCTTGGCAAGGGCCTCTACCAGGTTCTTGGCACCCACTCTGTCTTGGCCCACGCGGCTGACGCCGTCGCGCTTGTTGCCCTCTCCCGCTCTGCCCACTCGCATCTTCTTCACCGTCGCCTGTGCCATCTCCCGGCTTCCGCCGTTGCCTCTGTCCTTCGAACTCTCCTAGCCAATGGGTTTTCCGACCCATCGTCCCGTGCACCATGCGCTACTAGCTGCACATGTTATGCGGTCGGTAAGATGCATTGCCTCCCCTTTCCATCCTCCCCCTATCGTGCTTCTCCGCCCCTCGAACTGGTTCATGCCGGCGTCCTGGGTCCTCTCCTGGAGGAGTCCCTTGCCGAGCACGCTACATGCCTGCTTAGCCTGATTGATGACTACTCACGGTTCACGTGGGTCTTCTTCCTTCGTTCAAAGAGCGATGTTGCAGCGACCATCCAGTCATGGTGCGCATCTACCCAGCACCAAAGATGTCACCAGCTCCTCCACTTTTGCTCCGATCGTGGTGGTGAGTTCTTTGGCGATACCGCGGCCTTTCTCGATCGTGAGGGCGTTGTTCATGAGCTTTCCACCCCCTTCTCTCCTCAGCAAAATGGGGTCGCGAAGCGCTAGAACTGCACCCTTACCAAGGGTGTCCGCACCATGATGGACGAGGCTGTTTTTCTTGACCGTGGTCGGAGTTTCTGGTCCGCGGCCGCGCGCTACCGCACTTGGGTGTGGAACCAGATTTTGCACGAACCTCTTGCCCTCGACACCACGCTGTTCAAGCTGTTCCTTGATCGGGCGTGGACCTCAACCAGGCCGTGGTGTGGGGCATTATGGCCATTGTCTATCTTGCACCCCCCTCTCGGTCCAGCAAGCTCGACCCGCCTGGCTGTCTCTAAGTCACTCTTGGAGTTGCTCCTCGCTCTCGAGTGCATCGGTTTGGGGATCCAGTTCTACATTGCATCATCGAGTCATGCCATGCTTGCTTCTTTGAGCAGCTGACTTACTGCGCTTTTGGTGCCAACCGTACCCCTCCCCCTCCAACCTCCGCATCAGCATACTCCACCGATGGTCTTGTCTATGCAGGGCCTCCACCGTCTCCTACTTCCCCTCCGGCGGTTCCAGTCCCTGTTCTTTCCTCCCTTGTTTTCCCTTGTGGCTTCCCTTCCTCGTCCTCCCCTCCCTCTCACCTCCTCCCTTGGCTGTGTGTGTCCTTGTTGCTCGTGCCTGCTCCCCCTTCCATTTCCTCTTCCCTCATTCCCTTGCCCCCCTTTCCTTCCCCCATACCAACCCCAATCCCTGCTAGTGGCCCACTTCCCTTCTCGCCTCCTCTTCCCATGCCCGTCATGCCCCCTTGCCCCTGCCTTTGCCCCTATCCTCTGTGCTCCCTATGCCTTCCCTTGTCTGCCTCCGTGCCCCCGGTCCCTCCCCCATCCGCATCTCCTGTGCCTCTCCCTCCTCCCTTACCTTCGTCACATTTCCAGGGCGGCTCGCCGTCCGTCTCCCCCCTTCCTGCCCTCCTACCCTTGCCGGTTCCTTCCCCTCCGCCTGGTTTTCCACCTGTACCTCCACCTGTTCCCCCGGCCTTGACCGCCGCCCAAGCCCTTGGTTCCCCTTGGGTGCCCAATACCGCTTGGTGTCCTGACCCCATCCTCCTCTCTGTTGAGGAAATTCCCGAGGACACTACTCCGCCTCCTACCTACTCATGTGGCTCCCTACATCACCCCGATTCCCCTTCTCTCCTTTCACCTCGTCCACTGACCCCGCCTGCCCCATCGACCGACGACCCCATACCCTTGACTCCCCTTCTTAGTTTCCTTTCTCGTGAGATTCTTCCCCCCCTTCCCGTTCCCTCCCCACATCCTTCCCCACCCCCGATTTCCCCGGCCCTTCGCTCTTCTCCTCACACGTCCCCCCCTGCCCTGCCGTTTCGTGCTGGCCTCTCCTCCTAGATGAGCGGGCATGCTGCTTGGGCTCGTCCTCCCATCCTTCCCCCGCCTCCTCCGTCACCCCCATTGACCCCCTTCTGTCTTCTTCTCCTCCCCTCTCTGACCTTCCTCCCCCTTCCCATCCCCCCTTCTCCTCTCTTCATCCCTCTGACCTCGTGTTCGACACACCCCTCCTCCTTCACTTGTCTCTTCTCGCACTCGCTCCCGCACTGCTCGCGCTCTTGCCTGCCAACTCGCTCCTCCCCCCCCTCCCGTCCCCGCCACTCGTGTGTCCCTCCGTGTTTCCTCCCTCCTTGTCCCTCCCTTCGGCTCCCCCGACACTCCCATTCCTCTGTCGCCCTCGTCCCCCCTTCCACCCTCTTCTCCCTCTCCATTTTCCCCTGCACCCTGCGCTCTCTCCTCTTCTTCTTCCTTGTTCTCCCTCACCTCGTCCATCACCCCATCTTGCCTTTTTGCCCGTCCAGCCCTTCTCAAGCCACGTTTGCCTCTTGTTTGAGTTCTTCTGCAGTGCTCTTGGTGCCCACGTTCACCCCCTCTCCATCTCCCCCTCCATTCGCCTCACTAACCACCCCCTGCCCCTCCCCCTCCCCTGGGCTCGTGTTCTGTTGCTTCCTCGTCGTCGGCCGTCCCGCCCTGCCCTCTTCTTCCGTACACCTTTCACCCGGGTCACGCCCATGGTCGAAAATCAAGGTTTTCACCTTGATTTTCTCCATGCGCTTGATGCCAGCACTGACCATCACTTTGTGGGTGCTCCCGCGACTATTGCCCGCGCCCTTGCTGTCACCTCCTCCTCACTTGTGGTCTCTTCCCCACTCGCCTGCTGCCGACTCTGACCCCCTGACACTTGCCGATGTCCTCTCTTGCCCCGACGTTGCTACTTGGCACGTAGCGTACTTGGAAGAATTGGATGCGCTCTCAGAGCATGGTGTCCTTGAGCTCGTTGATCTTCCCCCCTGGTCGCATTGCGATCAAGGCCAACTGGGTCCTCCGCAAGAATTTCATAGCATTGGGCACTCTCGAACGGTACAAGGCATGCCTCACCGCCAAGGGCTACTCCCAGGTCACAGGCATTGACTTCGGAAACACCTACGCCCCAGTCGGTCGTTTCACGACGAGTCACTTTATCATGTGCGTGGCCGCATCCTCCCGGTGGGAGCTTCACTAGATGGACTTGAACAATGCCTTTCTCCATGGCCATCTCGAGGAGGAGCTGTACATGGTTCAGCTTCCCGGTTTCTCAGATGGCTCAAAGAAGGTGTGTCTTCTCCGTTGTGCATTGTACAGTCTTTGTCAGTCACCTTGTTGCTAGAATGAGGAGCTCTCCTCCACCCTTGTCCGTGGGGGCTTCCGTCCCAGCCATTCCGAATCCTCCCTCTTTGTGGGAGACACATTCACAGTGCCCACTTTCATTCTGGTGTACGTCAATGACCTCCTCATCACCTTCCCGTCCTCCTTTGCGATCGTCGCAGCCAAGGGCCTCCTCTCCTTAGCATACAGCATGAAGGACCTCGGCCTTGCGACGATGTTTCTCGGCATGTAGCTCGAGCATCTCCCTGATTCTCTCCTTGTCCACTAGGAGTGCTATGTCCTCACTCTTATTGATCGCTTCTCCTCAGTTGTTGATCTGTCATGGCCCCTTCCTGCTATCTCCTCTCCCATGCCACCGGGCATCAAGCTTGCCCTCCATGTCACCCACAACACCGCGTCCGGTGACCCTGAGTCTGCCGTCGACTTTCAGACCATCATGGAGGTGCTCACATACCTGGCCGGCACCACTCATCTGGACATCGCCTGTGCGGTGAATGTCCTTGCCCAGTACGCTCGGGAGCCCCGCACGACACACCTCCGTGTGGTTGCGTATGTCCTATGCCACGTCATCAGGCCTGCCTGCATGGGCCTCCTCTTTCGGGCCGTGCCCGGCGTGCCTCTTCTTGAGGGTTACACAGACAACGAATATGCCCACGATGCAGACGCTCAGAGTCGTAGTGGCTTTGTCTTCCTTCTTGGGGCCACTGCAGTCTCCTGGCCCAGCGGCAAGCAGGGTTGCGTCGCTCACAGCACTTGGGAGGCTGAGTACATGGCCTTGGGTGGCGCAGCAGCTGATGCTATGTGGCTCCGCCGCCTTCTTGGCGAGTTCCATCTCCCCAGGCCGCCTGTGCCCCTCTACACTGAAAGTGAGAGCAATCTCGCCATCGCTAGGAACGCCGGTGCGTTTCACCGCCGTACAAAGTACATCAACGTCGAGCACCACTACATGCACGATGTCGTTGCCACTGGCGATGTCTCTGTTTACTTCATCTCCGTAGAGTTTTAGCTTGCGGACTTCCTCACTAAGGCCCTTCACCAGCCCGCCTTTGCCTCCAGCATTGAAGCGGTTGGACTTGGTACACTCCCCCCGGCTGACTGATTCCCCTTCCTCTGCCCTGCCCTGCTGCTGTTGTTGGCTTACCGTGGTCATCTTCTCGACGATTTTCTTCCCGCTCGCTTCGCATTTACCCCCCCTATGCTCTGTGCAGGTTCTCCCGCTTGCCTCCCTCGTCGTCGGCGCTCCCTGCATCCTTGGCCCCTGGTCGTGCCTCCGTGTCACCCTCCCTTTTCCCCCGTCCCTCCCGTGCACTCTGCTCCTCTGGTGTTTTGTGTCCCTAGTTGGTGGATGTGTAGGTCCTTGACTCCTTCGCCATGGCAAGGAGTGCCCGTCCTCCGGCGGATCGCCTCCGCTAGTTGGGCACTGGCGGTGCTGTTAGCGCTTCTGGTGGGGTGCTCCTGCTGTGGTGCTTCTGGTGGGGTGCTCCTGGTGCGGTGCTTTTGGTGGGGTGCTCCTGGCTAGGTGCTTCTGGTAGCGCCGTCCGAGCTTCTGGTGAAGGGGTGCTTCCGGTTGGGTACCTCCGGCGTATGTACTCCTGGCTGGTTGCTTAGGGTGTCGTGCGGGTCATTGCTCTCGACGTTCCTTGCGCGCTGGGGGTGGCTGATGTCTGGTGTGCAGCGCCTCTCTCCGTTTTGGCAGCGTGCGCCTCCCTCTCCCGGACGTCTCTCTCTTCGCTTGTTGCCGCTAGTGCGGTGGTGTTCAATCTTTCTGCTTGTGCCATCTTCCCTCGCGTACACTATTGTGTTAAGTTAGCAAGTATTGTTAGTGTACCTAGATTAGTCCTACCTTCCTCCAGTGTGTTCTAGCCTACTTTGCATACTGAATCCTCACGCGACATAGGATGGGTCGCTTGCACGTTTTCCAAGGTTGCGCTTGCTGATTGCTCTAGCAAATTCTGCTGCTCCATGTGTGGTTCCCTACGCTGGGTGGCAAACCACTCAAGCGAGCCACGCGATCCGGTAGGGGTCCGCGTGGCTCGCTCGTTCTACTCATTTTTTCCAAAAAACATTAAACTCACTTGCCTCGATCCCCTCTCGCGCCTAAGTCTCCTGCCTCAATCCCACCTCACAGCACTCGAGAGCACCCCCCTCACAGCTCTCAAGAGCCGCCTCCCCTTCACAGCCAAGACCAGAAGTTGGCCCCACGGCTTACTCTCGGCTCCACCCTCCACCTCTCTCCTCCTCTCTTCTCCATCCCCCCACCCTACGGCCTCCCCCCTTCTTCGGCCCTATTCAATTGCAACACCTGGAAGATGCAGTGTGAAATTGTAGAATTAGGGATAAGGTAAAACACCATATAGGTGGGGAGACCAGTAAGGTCCTCAATGGTGAAGAAAGTGGTAAAAGTGAGGTTTAGAGGGGTCAATGAATTGGTTTGATGGATACAAACCCAGGAAAGGGGAAGTAAGTTAAGAATATCAAGGACTATTTGTTGATGCACCCAGGTCAATGAAGGTAAAGGAGAAAAGTGAACAAAGGGTGATTTATGTAGCAGGAAGTCAGCGTTCTGAGGAGGGGATGCCAAACAGGACCAATTGTTGTTCAGAGATGAACCAAGAATAGGCAATGAAGAAAAGGGTAGGATAAGAAGAAGAGAAGAGGGCTCTTTGAGAAGAATGTGCACAGGGGGGGGATCTATGGAGATGAGGTGATGAATTTTTATAAAATGAAACGCCAACGTGGATAAAGGGAAGGGAGTTTGAGACAACAAATATCAGGGTAGTGTAAGAGAGAGTGAACTTGCTTACGAAATCATGTTGTAGTCAGAGCAGTGTGTTTCAGTTGAGGTTCTCCAGGAGGAAGAAAGGAATAGTCCCATTTTTCTTCCTGTGCGATGCTAAGAGTGGGATCCAAATGACTCCAAGATCCCATCGATGTTTGGTAATACAAGCAATTAATTGAGAATAGAATTGGAGTCCCTTGGAAAATTCACGGTAATTATTCAAGGAGAGGAAGTTGAGCACAAGAGCGGTAATATTCTATAGGTTTTCAGGAAATGGGGGACATACTTAAGAGTAGAAGAGGAACTTAGGATTCAGGTAGGATTTTATGACAATGAAATCTGTTTGAATAAGAATACGGGCTTTGGCCCATATGGAAACAGCGGCTTGCAGCCATGCAACCACAATCCTCCAAGTGTGGTTGGGGTCCATTGATGGACGGAACACATGGCATAGAATACAGACAGGTTCTTTTGCAAAAGGGTAGTGTGAAGAAGGCACTTCAGGGATATGATCTCCTATTGAAATTGAATGGGTCTAGCGATGAATTGTGTGGAATCCGCTATACCAAGCCGCAGTACATAAAAGCTGCGTCCAGAGTGTGACTTTGCGTGGTGATGTGAGGATAAGATTCAGGTCATCGGCACAGCCAACGAGGTTCTTTGGTCAAGCAATGATGGGAAAACGAGCTATGGTCACTTACCCCTATTTAGCAAACTACAAACTCTGTGCACAATAAACCTGAGGTTCTTTGAAGTTTACTCGTGTGCGTAAGATTTTTACATCATCGGTTTCTTGGTGAAAACAATTGCTTCCATAAAAAATGATATTAAGTAATTTCTTGAATTAGAATAATAGTTACCCTACTGCCACATGAATTCGTTGTCCAAAATAATTATGTGGTTGTAGGAAAAGTTCGTTTTTTTTTCTATTTTTTATGTGTAGTCAATTACAACGAACCCGGGTCCTAGTGTCTTCTTGATTTCGTTGTGAAGGACCTCCTGGCCGGTATTTTTGGCATGCCGGTGCCAATTCTCTGTTTGAAGATCCGGAAGTTTGAATTCGAGATCGTAAAACGTGCGCGCAATGAGCGCGGTGACGTTCGGATTGCACATCAGTTTTCGTTGCCGAGCCGCATCGTCGGTCACTCATGGTTTGTCGTCGTGCGCTGCCGTGGCGCTTCATCGAGTCGCCCAAGCACTAGAAGTGGGCCTTTGTTGCATGGGCAAGCAATTGCAGTGTGCCAGTTGCTCAACATGTCTCTCCTTACCCATTTTTCAGCCGTGTCTCGCGCGACGAACACCAGTCCAACGTCGCACGAGCACTCTCAGCGCCGAAACCGGTCGTGCCTCCACGCCAAGGCCCTGGCCGTCCGCGAAAGACCTTTGTCTTACCGCCGTCCGTGACCCCGTCTGCCTCTACCGTGCCTGTTGCTGGAGGCTCCGAAGGGAAGACCGCGGACTCGTCCATCCACAAGACGCTACCGCGAAAGAGGTCGCGCGTCGTCCTGTCCGACGATGAGGACAAAGAACCCGTCCGCGCCGCAGAGGACGAAGCAGAGGACGTCCATGTGGCGTTGTTTGACGACATCGACGCAGCAGTGGCGGCTGTGGCGACGGCAGACGAGCGCCATGCCATTGCCGAAGCCGAAAAGGCCATCGTCGCTGCCCTGTTGGAGAAGCTGGCAAATGACGACGACGCAGATGACGGTTCTGAAGCAGATGTTGATGCTTGTGACAGTGGCTCTCTTGCCATCGTCGGGTCGCTCCAATCGTCGTCAACATCTTCGTCAAACAGCACTGCAAAACGCGGCTCGTACACCGATTGGTTCGGGCTGGGGCACGTGCCCACGATTCAGGCATCAGTGCAGCGCCATGGCGGCTCCATCCATGGTGCCATCTCTTTCCTCCAACGCAGCTACCGCACACCCAACGCAGGCTCTGTGTACGACAAGTTGTCCTACAGCACGGTCAAGGGCTGGTACGAGCCATGCATGACCAAGCTGAAGGCGCGGTACGGCGGTGCACTGCTCGCTGGCGGCGACATGCCCAAGGAGTCCGTGGCACTCACCACTCCCCGAGTGCAAGGGTCACGTGGACGGAAATCCTACTTCCACGATCATCCTGCACTTAAGGGAGAGGTCCTCCGTGCCCTCGAAGCCATTCGGGAGAAGGGGGTTCCACTGTGCTCGGCGACCATCAAGGAGAGGGTCTACTCCATCCTCGCGGACCGCGGAGTGGACATGCTAGAGGGGAAGTCCACCGTGGCCATGTTCAGCCGCAGCTGGTGCCGGAAGCTCGTCAGCGATGAACTACAGTGGACATGGCGGTGCGGCACCACCGCTTCACAGAAACTTCCGCCAGACTGGGAGGTCCGCGCGCTGTCAATGCACCGCCGTGCCGCGTTCTACATCAACATGCACAAAATCCAGCCGTACATGGTTGTCAACGCCGACCATACCGGCGTGCATCTGGTGCCGGCGCCGCGCTACACCTACGCACCAAAAGGGAGCGACGAGGTAAAGGTTTGCGGCAAGGAGGACAAGCGGCAGGTGACCGTGCTGGTGGCGTGCGCTATGGATGGAGAAGTCCTGCCGTTCCAGGTCATCTGGACCGGCAAGACCCCAGCATGCCACCCCGCCGGGCCGCACACGGACATGGCGACAAAGACGTTGCAGTGGCACTTCACGCACACTGCGAATCACTGGGCGACAGTCGAGACGACCAAGCAGTGGTTCTGCATGGTCCTCGAGCCCTACTTCATCCGTATGTGTACCACGCATGCCCTGGACCACACCACAGTCAAACTGCTTCTTGTGCTCGATGCACGGCGCCCTCAAGCTTCCGACAGCTTCCGCGAATGGGTGCGTGAGCGCTTCCCATATGTGCAGCTGCTGTACATCCCGGCCGGCTGCACCTCGAAGCTGCAGCCGGCGGACATTGGCCTCCAAAAGCCGTTCAAAGGGGAGATCTCTAAGGGGTACTCGGCATGGGTTGGCGACAAGCTGAAAGACGCCGACAGCGTCAACCTCGGCATGCGTGCAATCAAAGATGCTGCAGTTGGGTGGATGCTCCAGGGGTGGGCCCACCTGCGCAAGAACCCGAGCATCGTCGTGAACTCGTGGCGCCAGGGCGGCTGGGACAAGTGCTACGACACTAACTTTCAGCGCGTCGCGGGCGCTGACTTGGTGAACTTCATGGCCGAAGATGACATGCAGGGGGTTGAGGACGAGGACGTTGTGGCATGAATAAGCTTCTTGTACCTGTCTACTTTCAATGAATTTTTTTCTCTCGCTCTTTTTCTGCTTCTGCGCATGCATGTTCTATCCGATCCCCTGTTTCCACCTGCGCACAGTTCGCAACGAAATGTTTGAACACCTGGATTTGACCCAACTCTCGAGTCCAAAACAGCAAACACCATGAGTAGACCACTTGCATTAAAAAAGTTACAAGGTTGACCACGTTGGAAATAATAAAGCGTATTTGTGGTCTGTTAACAGTTTACAACTTGTAGCCGAAATAATGAATTCGTTGGCCTCCAAAATGATAAAAAAACGAATTCATGTGGCAGTAGGGTATATTGTAGTTAAGAATAACATACAATGGTCGTTACAATGCCCATTTTGTTGGGGGGTACACTTGCCGTATACCCACTGACTTCGCAACAAAAGAACGTCGCACCCACTTTTCGCATGTAAAGCATGTGAGGGCCACTTTTGCAGAAACATACGTCTAACGTCCACAATATGTACATAACACTTCCGATGGCCACTGTTAAAAACAAATACTTAGGACGTCCACCGTGCGAAAAATCGAGTGGAGGACGAACTTAATCTCCGCATACCCACTTTGACACTCCACCGAAATACGCTCGACAACATGCTAAGAAAACCTTAGTCAATGACGATATCACGAATTAGGTCCCGTATGCTAATACGTTTCCTTTTTGAAAAGAACCTATATCAAGAGTTTAAAACGACTTACATGCTCATTTTGCATATCTCTTACCACGTTTTTGCAATAATTGTATTGGTTTATTATTTTTAAGTATTTACACTGTAAAATACGGCCGACGTCGGATGACCAAGTCGAAGGAGCGGAAGAGTTTGACACGATTTATTTTCGATGTGCTATTTGTTCAAATTTCTCTCTCTCTATGAAATAGTTGCGAAGTAAAAGTCGTAGTAGGAAGAAATAGCAAGAATAGACACGCACTTCTCTCTTTCTACTGCTTCATCCTCGTCTTACGTCCAATTGAAGGATCGAACGCCCACAAACCAGAGAAACTATGAAGTTGCTCTTCTTCGGTTGTGTGTGATCGACAACGACTTGGAAAAAAAAAAGAGGTCTCGCTTCAAGCTTACCGGCGTGTGATGCCTCGTGCGATAGGCCACGCGTTTTTTTCTTATGCGCACAATGCCAACGAGGACCGACGGGGTGGCTGGCGGCAGCGAGCCAGCCCCGCTCGACTCCCTGTTTGGCTAGTCCTTGTCGGCAAATGCCAACGAGGACTATCGGGCTGTCGACCGGACGAAGTTCGATTGACAGCTCGCAATTTTTTTTGGCGCTCTTCTCAAGTCGACGACATCGACATGAGACATATGCCCAAAACCAATTGACGTCGACGTCGACTCGGCGCCCAATTTTGCGCTGAAAAAATAGACGTCGAGTCGACGTCAAAAACATTTTTTGTGTGTGGGAGAGATTTTTCGAAAACAATTACGTCGCCGGATTGTTTTACACCTAAACCCTAAACTGAAGTGGACACTTTAAAGTGAACAGAACTGTTTCGGTCGTTCACGTAAGGAACGAGCAAAACAGTCCTCGAACGTGTCTTAAGACCGAGCGCCAAAAGGCCCATTCGAGGTGCTTTTTGCTCGTTCGCTTTGCGAATGAGCACATAACGCGACCGTGGACATCCACGGTCGCGTGATTGTGATGTACACAAAAGATGAGCGGCCCATGTCCGGCGACGGAAAAAAAAAAGATTATTGAGTGGATATAAATGAGACCCCCACTGTTTCATGGACCAAAAATGCGACTACTTGTCAGTCGAAATAGAAATGTTAGGAATTTGGTCACATAAAACAATAATGAACATAGGACAAAATAAAATATTACATGAAACCAATGAAAGTTAGAAAATCATACTTCGGATACCCACAGTCGTTGAACTAATTCACCGTAAACCGGTGTAGGATGCATGTTTTTACAATAGTGGGTGCGCCGTGCATGATCTCCGGCGGGTCGAAAAACAGTGGGTATTGCACGTTTTTTTTTGTAAAGTGGGTACCGTGTCTTAAATGTGCGAGAACTGGCTAGCAGAAAATTCGGAGGCCCAAACAGTGGGTATAGCGGAATTAGGCCGTTTTGTTGGGTACGTTGCTAAAAGAAAGTTTGTGTCGCATAAATGTTTACAAATCAGTTACGTCCTTGCGCATACAAGCAAGACATCATGAGACTTTTCCACAAGGTCGACATGGGACATGCAAATAATTTTCTTGATGGTGTCTCCTCCCTCCCAATCCTCAGAGTGTACTTGGAGAGTGTATTGGGCAGAGAATGTTGATGAAGTGGAAGCATTCACTTTTATACATCTAAACTCACACTACACCCCCTTCAAAACCTTGTCATTTTATTTGAAGGGTTTTGTGGGTGAGTGCATTGTGGATACGCACGAAAAAAGTGTATGTGTACCCATACACTTTTTATGTTATGAGGCACCCACCAAATACACCATCGAATACAAACCTATCATGAACTTTTGTAAATGTATTTTTTGTAAAGACTTCTATCAACAACCTAGTGATGAGTTATTGTAATTAACGGTTCATGGGAAAACATCCTTACACATGTTTCTCTCATGAAACATTGCCAGAGATAACACAACGGTACCCTGATTTAAGGGTCCTCCTCCCAAACATCGTGAGTGTATTGGAACGGCGTATGAAGGAGTGTATCAAAGATACTCACAAAACGATACACAAGTGTATTGATCCTCTTGTGCATTTCAAGTGCCACCCTCCAGATACACTATCCAATACACTCATGTAGTACACTTTTGACTTTGAGGGACGGGGGAGGGCGTGCCTGCCCCCCTCCCAAAAATGTGAAAAGTGGATCTGGTTAGTGTATTGGCGACTGTATCTAGAAGTCGACGCTTCAAACACACAAGTGTGCTCTTTGTAAATGCTTTCTAAAGGAATCTAGAACATCCATTGTGGAAATCTAACGATGTGAAATAGAAATCGTAACTTTGAACAGACTCGCACCTATGGTGGTCTCATGGCATATTACAAGGTTTATACATTGTAAAGTCATTCCGGATCCACTCCCCTCCCCCCTGAACTATGACGAGTGTATTAGAGGAGTTTATCAGGGAGTATATCTCATACATGCACCAGAAAATACAAAATTGTGCTGATTCACTTGTGTATTAAAATGGCAATACTCCGAATACACAACCCAATATGCTCCAGTAATGCACAGTCAACCAGGAGGGGGACTACCTGTTCCCCCTCCCTCAAGAGTGAAAATTGGTAGACAACAATTCAGAGGCACAAGCGTATCGTGCATAAAGGAAGCCAGAGATGATCTTGAACGTTGATAATACAGAACTGACGGAGCTTAACAAAACTAGGGATTGGAGTTACTCGCACATAGGGTGCTCCCATGGCACATTACAAGGCGTAAGAAAAAGCAACTAAAATCAAGATCCACCCTGGGGGGTGTTGGGAGGGTGCTCATTTAGAAATCTGAATAATCAGTTTTGTAACACCCATTTATCTTTGCACTGGCAGGGTGTAGAGGGAAGAATCCTGGAGTTTTTGCTTATGCGTAAGACAATGACAATATTCTCTTGCATAAAAAGAATAATTACTAGGAATTTTGCCAAACGCTAGGAATATTGGAAAATTCTACCCATTTCCAAACAATCATTTATGGGATTTGACTCGAGAAGTATCAAGTCAATTACACAACCAACAGGCAGCAGTCGGTACATCGAGCTTTGACCAACAACTTGAATGTTGGACTATACCCTGCACTATGCCTGTGTAGAGTTGTGTACAATGTTAGGCTGATTACAAGAACACAATTTTGGCACAAAATACGCAAAGACAAGGTCTATCTAAAATACAAAGGCAATACGTGTTTAAGAAGTTTCTAGATATTGTTTTGGTTGAAGGATTTTTTCTCACATTTTTTCAGTGAACCTTACTATCCAAAATTTTCATGGAAATTCTGGTGTCCACATACTCATAATCATAATCATGTGTGTACGTGAGTCCAACAAGTAACTTCCTAAGAATGTTATCCACTTTCTAGGTCTCTTTCATGGAAGGTCATCAACATATGCAGGTACACACATTAGCAAGTACATGGATTTGGGATGATTGGACATGAATGAAGAATACTGGTGAAGCAATCATAGAGGAATAATGTGATATGTTTGAGGGAGCAAAAAAAGATAGTGGGGTTATAGGGCATCCTCTACAAACCCCAGAGAAGAGGGGAATAGTCAGCAAGGGAGCTACTGTGAAGGAGGCATGTTGAGAGATTGTGGTCGAGCAGGCAAATCCAGTGCATAAACAAGGGAGGGAGATTGAGGTGTGATATAGAGTGGATAACGTAATCTTTGTTTCAAGAGTCATAGGCTTTCTCAAATTTAGCATACATAAAAGAGAGTGGTGTCTAATTCCGTGTAGCTTAGTGATGAATGTTGTTGATTTGTGGAAATGCAGGCATGATGATGCGTCCACAAACAAACCAGTTTGGTTTTCATCAATGATGAATGGTAAAACTTTGCCAAAATGTGTAACAAGAAGTTAAGAAAGGATTTTTTATCCGACGTTGAGAAGAGAAATCGAATGATAGTTGCTGATATCATAAGGGTTTCCTTTCTCATAAAGGTGGGTAGTGATGAAAGAGACAAAGTCGGGATTGGAGCTGGGATTTTCAACAGGCGTTTATAATACAGGAGCAGTTGCAAGGAAATGTGAGGGAGGAGCCATCGGTATAGTTCCCCGGGGAGACTGCCAGGGCCAGGAGGTTCATGAGAGGCCAGGTCCAAGATTTTATTGGAGATATACTGTGTGGTGATGGGTGCATCGAGAAGTGAGTGGATTCTAGGGGGGGAAACTTGGGACAAGTTGGGCGATTATAGGGGAGTAGTCTATGATTGGTGTAGGAACATGAAAGAACCGGGAGTAGAAGGCTCTAGTGATAAACACCATAAGAGTCAGGCATGTTCAGGGGATGACTTCGGTGTCTTGCAGGGTTGAAATGCAAATGGTGGGGCATCAATTTTGCGATGTAGAAGACACAAGGGGGGACAGATTGCTTTCTTGGATGATTGAATCAAGGAGTGCAACATGGTGAAGGGATAGTCACTGGTTTGCATGGTAAGATTGAAGCTGAGTGCGTGCTTTGGCAAGAGAGGCAAGGGTAGTTAGTTAGAAGGAGGATGAATACACAAGTCTAAAGTTGGATAGTGATTGTTCCAAGTGGGCAATTGTGCAAAACTTGCCAAGGGGTTCTTGGTGTGTGGAGTGCCAAAGATGTCTAATGAGCGCTAGTTTGGAGGAGGATCAGTCTTCACAGAGGAGGAAAGGCCCATGGTCTATGTAGGAGTGAGAAATTTAGTTTCCAAGGAAGGATAAATTTTGAAATGGAGGGGTGGTGAGAGGGTGATGAAGTTAGCTTTGGTGTGGTCGGAGATGTGGTGGGAAAGGGGCATGTAAGTAGTAGCGGTAAATGGCGCTGGAGTTTTTTAGGAGGGAAATGGAACCAAAGGGGGAGAAATGATGAGTGAATTGGGGGGGGGGGGAGGTGTAAAATATAAATTTGTATTTGTTTCCTTTAAGCGAATTGGCATCATTGGGGATGATGACACAGTTGAAGTCACCAAAGAGAAAGTGGATAGTGGTTGTTGTAAGTTTCTCATTGACATTTTTTCAAAAGAGTATGGGATATGGAGCATTGGCTTGGACATAGACGGATGTTTTGGATAATGGTTCATTATGCCAAGTAGTTTGGAAGGCCACACCTGAAGAATGTATTGTTTTAGTGACATTAGAGACACCGACGTTAGATTGGTGGAAGATGTTGATGCCAACGCCATGCAATGATAAGGAGGAGTGGAAGTGAGAAAGATGAAGATCCAATTGAAAGAAACGAAGGGGTGACTCATTGTTCAAGTGTGACTCAATGTGTTTAGCAAGATGAGCTCGTTCAATAGTGAGAATTTTGTAGAAAAAGGCCTGATTTTGTGCAAATGTAATGTATTGCTGTTGATGTGTACAACATTAAGGTACCCCTCGACTCAAGTTTGATGCTTTGAAGTCATGCACGACCAATGGTTTGAGAGAATGTAGGTCAATTGTTCGCGAGATCTTGGAATGTAAAATTGGGAGAGAATAGTAATGAAGAGAGAAGGAGGGGGCTGGTTGCCATGTATAGACAATGAAGAAGTGAGGAGGGAGTAGGGGTTGTTCTGGAGGGAATGATAAACTAGAGAGGGACAATGAGGAGAGGGAGTGCGTGGGGCCTAAGCAGGGGCTAGACAGGAAGGGGGATGAGACTGTTAGGTGAGGGTTATGGGCAGTGGGAAGGATAAGGAGGAGTAAGAGGAGAAGTGGGCGGGGTGGAAAGGGGGAGTAGTAGAGGTGACAATGGTAGGAATTGCATAAATGCCAAGGGGATATACATTGTTTTCCTACATGAGAGTACGATGTGTTGGACGAGCAGTTGTAATAGAAGTCTTTTCATGAGTAAAGAGAAGAGTGAATAGAAATAGATTTGAGCAGAATTGTGGTGGCACCATTGAGAGGGCAAGGTTTGGAAGGATGAGCATGATTAACTTGGCATCCATCAGGAGAACAGCCCCCTGTAAAGCTAAAGGAGGAGTTACTAGTGAAGAGGAGAGGAAGGTGGAACATGCATGACCAAAAGGAATGAATGCACAGTGGAGAAGCACACCTTCTAGCGTTGGGTGACCGGTGGATATGGGAAAGAAATTCTGTTCAATAGCCATAGTGTTTGCCATGAGTGCAACATGGGATCTTGGGACTGGGTCCCAACAGAGGGGGAGGGGGGTTCACTGCAGAAGAGGAAGATGCTTTGGTTGGGGGATCAGAAAACGAGCTTGCTGCTATTGCTACTTAATGAAGTTTGGGAAGGAGATGGAAGGAGGGAGATAGAGCCCGTCAGATGGGTTTTGGAGGAAAATACCGGCTTTAAGGACATTGAAGTGTTCCTTGGAGAGCATGTGGGTAGCAAGGTAAATAGTTTTGTTGCCGGTCGATGATGGGAAAGGCAAAGCTTCCATCCACATCACAAAAAATGGGGGTTCATGAAGAAGCTCATGAGAAGACATCCATGTCGGAGTCAACATGGTCCATGAGGGGACAATTCTTGAAGAGACCACCTGGGCAGGCAAAAAAAAAAAGAAATGAGAGAGAAGACAACAAAAAAAACATGGATAGAAAGGTGGACGTAAATTTTTGGATAGTGCCCTTGATGGTGACGAGTTTTTCCATAGAGAAGTGTACTGGGTGGTTGATGTTGATGGTGAAGAAGTGATGGCTAGTTTTGTGGTTCATCCCATAATAGAAGGAAGAAAACTTTGCAAATATGAAAGGATGGTTTTCAAACCACAGGCCTACGCCCGATGTGTCCAACTCCTTGTCATATTTGTGAGTCATTGCAACGTTACAAAGAGTGCTATTCCCTTTTCCATTCAGTGGATCCTAGTAGTAGTGAAGGTGGAGCTGATTGAACATATATGGACGACATTGGCTAACACAATCTCTGTCACAAAGTAGGTTGTATGTATTGTAATTTTTGGGCTTGAATTGAATGGTGATGATGTAGTCCTTCCTCTCTGGGAGTTTTTCAAGGTGTTGATCCAAATCAGGGCTAGCCGCCCTGCTGTCCACCACCTAATATACACCTTGTGCGTCATCAGACTTGTTCAAGAAGGGCAGGGGAGCAAGGGCGTGAAAATCGAAATTTGGGCCAGAGGGAGGGAGAGGTACCAACATGCGTTTGTTTTTCATGCCACTAAAGGCCATACTTTAATCATCCTCAAAATGGACCTCAAACATATAAACCTCTGCTAGGATGTTCTTTACAAGCAACTTGGTAGAAAGTTAAGCACATTGTCTTTCGATTGTTCAGGAATGTCAATGGGTACCACACACATACAATCCGAGAGACAACCATAATCTCTTCCCTATCAGCTTCAGAAACAACTTCTTCAATGCTAGTAACCTTCCTAGCTCATCGATTAAGTAGGTAATGACTGGAGTAAAATTCCTGGGACAGATCAGGGATCTCAAGTTGAAGGGATGGGTGGAGAGGACAGGCCATACGTGCCTTCATTCACCGAGGATTGGGCGAAGGGTGTGCCAGTTTTTAAGGCTTTTTGGACCATGAGGGATTGAGTGGGTATCCTTTTCTGATACAAAGGAAAAACAAAGCTAGGATTGCTTTTACAAGGATGGTTTTCAACGAGAGACGAGGTATGGGAGATATAAGCATGGAAAAACAAGTGACTCTGTGATTCATTGAGAGTGAGCGATTGGAGATAAGGGTAAGACAAGAGGGGTATAGAGGAAGAGAACAGGGCAGAGTAAATGGACTAGAGCGGGGGGGATTTGAGTGTGGAAGGGTCCGAGGGTAGATTAGGGTGAAGTGGTGGAGGTTGTAGTGAGTTTAGTGAATGGGAGGATGGGTAAAGAATAGGAAGGGGAGGATGAGGATGAGGATGGAGATGATGTGCGATATTCTACTCAGGATTGGTGTAGGGGCATAACGGACTTGTGCTTGGGGCCGTTGGAGCACTTTGGGATGGTGCATCACTTCTTGGTGCTTATAACAAGTACTACAGTCATATCCCCTGTTTACATTTTTTCTACTGCTGTAGCTGCTGGCATTATTATGTCTATGGTGTAGCCACTAGAACCATCACAAACTTGATCATGAGGGCCGTTTTGTTTCAAACACCAATTCTATGGATCATGTATCTAGCTCCAGCTTGAAAGTAGTCGTCGGAGTTTGTAATATGGTGTCTAGAGCTTACTGTAGTGATTCTCCCTTGCACGTCACTCCGGGACAATCGTTGTTAGTGACTCTTGTCGGGAGACTCCAGAAGTCCAATTTGGTTTTTGCCATGCCACCCTTGTTTCGGGTCTCCAAGGAAGGGGTTGTAACTCGTGATTTTGCACATATTTTCCATCTTAGAAACTTTAGTTTTGTCATGATCAAACTTGATTTTTATCTTTGACGTGCCAACGCAAAATCATAATGTGCGAGAGATGCTGTCATCTTTGTGAGTCTTTTTTCTCTCGCTTGTATCTCTCTCTCGCAAGCCCTCTCCCCTCATCTCACTCATCCTATGAGGCAAGGAGGGGAGGGCGAGGACGAGGGCTTGTGGCCATCGGCCTTGGCCCTTGAGGCCTTGTGGTCTCTAGGCCACCGATCGAGCGACCAGTGTAGTCGGTGGCCAGCAGGTGGTTTGCTCATGGCCGGCCGGTCAACTGTCTATCCGCCGGCAGTTCAGCCAGCGGGGAGCTAACTAGACAGCGACTAGGGAAGGGCTGGCCACCGGCCAGTCCTCGCAATGGCAAGGGGTGGTCAACCACTCTTCAATGCCGCGAGGAGGGAGGGCCAAATTGGCCCTCTGACAACAAATTGAAAGTCTTTGATGTTGCAAAAACTTTGACATCCACAAAAAACAACCCTTTTCTTAATAAAATGATATACAAATACTGAAACTTGCAAGTTTGAAACACTGTACTGGATACATCTAGCATATGAAAAGGGATACGTGACTTTAAAAAGTTATTTTTCTGAGTGAGGAAAGGTGACACAACGAGTAGTACCACAAGAGTTGTTAGATGTTATATTGTGGGTGAGACTAGCGCTTTGACAAGCATGACTTGGCCTATGGTTGGACAAATCATGCACAGTTTGTTGCATTCTAAAGGTTGTGAGTAGCACTACAACTCATCAGATCAAATCCATGTCAAACAATAATAAATAATTGGTTGATTTCCCTTGCAGAACTGATTGTGTCTAATTTCTTACACACATAACGTTAGGTGACTAGAAATCTTGTGCTTTGTCTCGTATTCTACCGAAAGGAAGAATGAAATCACACATGCTCTTCAGACACGTCGAGTCCCACATACATGGAAAAGTTTTTCTTACACCCATAACCCTAAATGCCCCATATACATTCATGCATTTTGCAAGTCATGGGATTTTCTACGCGAAAGACTTCGCTGCTTGAGTAGAAAGTTTCATCGTGGCACAAAAACCAGAGATGTAGCCAATCAAGAAGTATGGAAACGGTGTTAGCGTTGGATGATGGAGAAGGCACTTCATGATCCACCTTGCGCAAAAGGGGCTGCAAGAGGTTTCAATGGGGACAATGTTCCTCAACAAGGTGACAGCAATGGACGAGGAGAATAACTCCTTTGGCATGAAGAACAGAGAGGCACTCATGTTCTTCGTGTCTGGTATAGCTGAATTGTAGTGGGATTACTTCCAAGGCTACAAGTGGACAGCTGAAGCTTGAAAGAAAATCTTGTATTATTCATCAAACCAAGTTTCACATGGAAAAAATTCTTAGTAATGAAGCACCTTATTTCTTTGCTATACAATACATCAATTCACTGGCTTCATAGTACAAAGACATGGAGTCAAGGATTCACACACCTGGTGTGGGTTATGGCACTCATCATGGCCCTACCAACAGTGGGAGGGGCCTCATCATTATCTTCAGAGAATAGGAAGAAGACAAGCTCACCTATGGCATGATTGTATGGAAAATCTGCAATGAGACGTTGTACATGATTTGTGGAGAGGCCTCATCTTCCTCATCAGCCCTCTTTACCAAGATACATGGTGGTAGGAGCGGGGAAAAGGGAGGCAGATAAAAGGTTTGCAGCAAGAAGGGCACCAAGAAAGGTTCATGCAGCCAGTATAGCAAGGAGGGCCACTAGGAATGTTAATGTTGAGAGGCGACCACGGCCAATGGGAAGAACATCAAAGGTAGTAAATCCTTTCTCAATGATAATAGGAGCTAATTCCTTCATAAGGCTAACTGCATGTTCCCAAATTCTTACTTCAAGGAGAATACCCAGGTCAAGAAGGTTGGGTCTGTTAACTTCGGCAAGTGAATGGTGGTCGCAAACAAAACATGAAGCCAGCGGCTGACCACGATAATGTACAAGTGGAATTCATGATGAACGATATGAAGTTTCTGTGCATGATTCGTGATGCGCAACATATCCCTGACCTTGCTGACATCATGAGGGTCAATCATTTGGCAGGCAAGTGTATGAGGTTCTCTTCTGCATGAAAGGTATGGTGGTGCATAAGGATGATTGTAACAAGTCCGTATTGGAGGTGAAGTGCAAAGGAGGCATCCACATCATGGACACACAGTGATCCCCAAAACACTAGATGCATTAAACTTGCAAGAGCTTGTCATCAATACAGCCAAAGGTAGGTGACTTGATCTAGAGCTATGGCACTGGTGATTAGGCCATTTATCTCTCATTCAAATTAAGGAGATGGTGAAGCATGAAATTGTGCATGGAATTTTCATTGATGGTTTAATGCACACACAAGAGGTGCAAGGATTATGTTTTGAGTAAGGCACAAAACAACATATTGAATAATAACACGGTTTACGCACATGACATACAAGAATTCTTGCACAATGAAGTGTATGGACCATTCAAAATACCATGAAAGAGCGGCTTAAGGTACTTCACCATCTTCATTGAAAACTGTAGTAGGAAGGTCTTTGTGTTCTCAATGATGCAAAAAGGCGATCTAGACCAGTTTAAAGAATACATCACAACTCTGAAGAGGCACACTGGCTGGAAGTTCATGTTAATTTGGAGCAACGAGTTGGAGAGTATGTGGGCTGTAGCAGGTAGCTGAAGCAGCAAGGCATTAAATGGGGACCAGCTTTGCCATACTCGCCATCGTCCAACAATGTGGCAGAGTGGGTGAACAACATATTACTGAAATAGTACAGATCATAATAGTAGATGCAAGGTTACCATATCGTCTATGGGTGGAATTTGTACGTACGTCAAGCTACACCATCAATGCAAGATCATTGGCGATGTTGGAAGGTGAAGGTATTTGGAATAAATCACAGGAGGTTTAGAAAGGGCATAAAAGAAGCGTTGGATACAACACGATTTTCTCGCGGAAGGCACATGCGATGGTGGAGACGACACAGTGGTGGTAATCTGCTAGAACTTTGGGTGAATTCGTGTTTGTTCCTCGGCTGCAAGAGCACGCATAAGGCGTATGAGCTCTTGCACCCCTGCACATAGTGCTTACTCCACAGCCATGATATGAACGTGAAAAAAAAAATAGAGCTTTAGCAGATGCAACAATGCCACATGAATCACAAATTCTCCCAAGGAGGCAGAGTGGTTCTAAATCCCTGACTACAAGGAGCATGCAGACAGTGAGGTTGAGGAAATAGTATGAAATTGTGGTGATATAACAGAGAGAATAACTGACATAGAGGAAAACAAAAATGAAGATACATTTAGGCTTGAAATCTGCCACCAGATGAGGCATAAAGGGTGTCAAGGTGCTCACTCCCGTTGAAGTATGTACTAGCAGAAGATCCTCTGGGAATGTCGTTCTTCTAGGCCATGTTTTACCAAATCAGTAGAGGCCCTTGAGGGCTTTTCTGGCTAAGGTTTTGGAGAGGCATGGAGAGTCAAAAATTTCACACTGAAGCAAGGAGATGCCACTAAAACTAGTGCACTACTGCTAATGGTAGCAAAGAGGGAGAAAGTGATTTGTCAGATGCACCGACTGATGGATAAGAACGACACAATGCTTGCTGGTTGCATCAACAGAGCCAAAGACTATGCAAGAGGCAGTTGCGTCACCCAAAGGGGAGTGGTGGGATGCTGCATCAAGCTGAAGTTGGAGTTCATCATAGAAAACGAAGTGTGGGAGCAGGTTGACTGGCTGAAAGATGCGAAGTTCATGGGCTCAAACCTGATCCTGAAAACCAAGTACACAAAAGAAGTTGTGGTGGAAAATTGCAAGGCACAAACTGCGTCAAAGGGGTACAAAGAGCATTAGGAAAATGACTACAATGAGATATTTATCCCCGTCACCAAGTTCACAAGAATCTAGTTGATCCTCATGCTGGCAGCTGCAAAGGATATGGATCTACATAGAATGGATGTGAAGACGGCCTTCCTTGATGGAATCATCAACAAAGAAATCCAAATGTAGGTACCTAAGGGGTTGGGGGAACATAAGGGAAAGGTGTGCAAGCTATGAAAATTCTTGTTTTGGAAGAATCAGCAGCCCCAATGCTGGTACTAACTGACAGAAAAATTCATTGCACACCTTGGTTTCTGGCGCTGTGAGTCCAATTACAACAAGTACATGCGCCACAACAAGTAGATCTATCATGTTGTCACAATTAATGTGGCTTATCTGATCTTATGATCTTTGGACATTCCAAGCCTCCAGTAGATAAAAGATCATGATCATTATGCCAAACATGGAGGAGTTAAAGTATTACATCGGTGTGAACATCATGCAAATCCAAAGAGAATGCATGATTGAGCTGGGACAGGCTAAAAATGTGGCAAACGTCTTGAAGCGGTATCTCATGGAGGACTACATACCATTCTCCATGGCCTACCAACCGAGCAGAATGATGGCACTACGAATGAAATAATAGCGGGCGAACATAGTAGGGGTGTCTAAGAAATCAGTGGTGGACAATCCTTTGTACACCATGGTGGTGACACAAGCGGACATGGCCTTACTAGTGGGCCAAGTCATCGTGGTTGTGGCTAATCATGCTCCATTACACTAGAAAGCATTCAAGCGCATCCTTTGCTTACTGTAGGAGACGTAGCTTGCACCTGAGATTTGACAGTGAGGGGCAGTTACACCCCTTGCGCCTAGCCTGATTCACGGATGCTGTCTATGCCAAAGATTTCAATGAGCAAGAGTAATTTGCGCTTACTCTTGAATAAAGCATTTTTGTGGTACAAATGGAAACATGACTGCATTGCCACCTCAACCATGGAAGGTGATCATGTCACGCTGGCCGAGGCAGTGAAGGAGTCGGTATGGATTCGTACACTGCTTGAGGAGATAAATGAGCTAATGCGGAAGGCAACAATGGTGCAAAAGAACAAAATTGGCTCAATCTTGATGACTTGCAACCTGTAAGGAAGACCACACTATTGTGCATTACCATTACGCATGGGACATGGTAGAGAAAGTACACGTAGAGCTGAAGCACTTTCACACGTGGAATGTGCTTTTAACTGACCAAAGCGTAACCTGTAGATCGGCACATAATGAGTGTGCTTGCACTCTAGATGACCACCTATGAAGGGCTAGGCGAAGCATTAGGAGATGAGTGAGAGGAAGAGGGGGTGGAGGACATGGTAGGTAGAAGGGGATGAATTTGGTCAGCTGCCCCTTCGCATGCTCGAGTACGGCACTGGGAGGCACTAACATACTACTGAAGGGAGAACAATAATCTCCTTCTTTAGTGCCTTAGATCACCTTTGGCCTATCTTTTTTCCTGAATTTTACGAGGGGTTGAACTCAACATAACTTTCATCGCCAGAATGAGCCAGGTGAAAAGTAGTTACTGGCTCTTATAGTTGATGTGTGTGTGTGTGTGTGTGTGTGTGTGTGTGTGTGTGTGTGTGTGTGTGTGTGTGTGTGTGTGTGTGTGTGTGTGTGTGTGTGTGTGTGTGTGTGTGTGTGTGGTGTCTTCAAGGAGTTAGTGGAGGGTTGCATT
>SZWC01020450.1:33395-49473 GCA_023375785.1 Penium margaritaceum
TGTGTGTGTGTGTGTGTGTGTGTGTGTGTGTGTGTGTGTGTGTGTGTGGTGTCTTCAAGGAGTTAGTGGAGGGTTGCATTGAATGAAAACTCCCGGTGAACATGAGTACTCAACAAATTAGGCTGAAATTAGTGTTTGATGACTGTGCAGTCATGTACCAGATGGTTTCTCTAAACCTAGTAGAGCATGTTGGTACAAGGAAACATTAATTGTCTAGATCAGTGTTTGCAACTTCGTACTGGAGTTTGTTGCCTGGCGACGGTCAAAGCTATGAATGTAGATCTATGGACGGGTTCAAAGTTTGTGAACCCTTACTACCAAAATCAGCATGAAATCAATACAGGCACGTCAAATCTGTGCAAGTGATCCCTCCACCATGTGCAAAAGGATCTACGCCATCGAACAAGGGTTTTGCATGTGGGCAAAGGCGCCACATTTTATAGGTACAAGAGATGTTAACAACTTTGTGGTGTGTGAGACCAATGCTTTGACAAGCATAACTTGTTATGCCCAAGCGTAACTTGTCAGATTAACCATTGTTTCTTGTTTCATCTACCTTTCATTCTTCATCTATGCATTGCTGGAAACATAAGGAGAGAATTGACGAATGTGACGGATGAAATCCAACTCGTCTCCATATCGATTGCTCCATTTGATCAATGTCTTGGCTTGCAAAAAAGTTGCCATCTGGAGCTACTAATGGATTGGTAATACATGTGCAGGATTGGATGATGTGGTCCCCATAGTATCAGAACACTGAAGCTATGAGTTCAATCGATGAAGGCTTGCAGGTGGGAAGATTGTACTTACATTTAGATAACCCGTGTTACGAAAACCCATGATTCAAAGTAGGAACATTACCTAATGAACATCAAGAAAGCCTTGGATGTGTCTGTGAATCTATCTTAAGGTTTGTTGCTAGTAGGGCCTAGCCAAGTTCACTGCACCATGTGTCACTTCTTTTAGTGAAAACAATGATGCTATATTTTGCGGTCAAGCTTGGATGAAGGATGAAACATGGACAAACTTATCCAAGGCGATGACCTGACAATTTGCCAACATGTACAGAGATGATATGGACATCAAGGGATGGCGAGGGCCTATTGAAAAAAGCTACCTAACAGAAATGTGACTGTCCGTGATGACTATAGGATTTCTCTGCTCGTAAACCGCGTCAGCGCCAAGCACGGTCTTGATGTAAAAGTCTCACCTCGTAGGCCGCTCTAACGATGAGCTTTCGAGGGGCGTTGTTTTCTGCAACAAAAACCATCCATGACAAAGAATTAGACAGAACCTTCACGGTCAAAGTCTTTATTCGAGCGCCGCTAGCAACAAAAAATGAACGGTTACAATTCATAGAAAAAGTGGACAACCAAAATCACCCAGGCGTCAAAATGACCATCCAGCCGTCCAGGTCAGCTTCAACTTCAAGCATTGTCATCGAGTTTGAGCTTGATGGGTTAGGAAGTAGATAGGCTCAAAGTTTTCGAGCCTATCGACTTCCACTACTTCTACTTTAGTGCACTTCAAACAGCACATCACCTTGAATGAGGACGAAGCAAGAAACCGGATTGGGTGGATTAGCTTAGATACCCGCACTGCGCGCACTATTTAGCTAGCATACCCATGGGTTAAAAATTTGGCATGGCATACTCGACACAGTAAGAAAAAAGAATGGGATACCCATGAACATCATGAATGCTCACGGCGTACCCGGACATAAATAACTAGCAACGGCACATGAGCATGTCGTTCCTTTTTCAAAACAGTGGGTATGCCGAGTATTGTTTTTTATTCTTTGTGTGAATTATTCAAATCATGTACACTTTAACTGGAAATCATGAAGTCATCTTTATAAGGAATTGAACATGTTGGGGCTTTGGACTGGCGTTGTAGAGTTCTTACATGCTTAGTGATGTAACAATGCCGTTTACATGTTTATGGTGTATGATTTTGCTGTCACTCTTTTCTTTTTACAATTTTGACACAGCGATGCGCCTTGTCATTGGTATTGTACAGTAAGGTTGTGTTTGACTGAGCAGGAATAATGGTCTAGTTTTTGTATGGGTACACCGTTGTAAATTTTCCACCTTGCGGTATGCCATTCCTACAACACTACAATCGGGTATGCCGTCTCTGTTTTGGCAGAAGTTGGATACGCGATGCCAAAAATAAAGTGGCCCGGGCATCTTGGTCCACAATGAGTAGGTACAGGCACGCCAGTTTAAAAATGAACATAGTGGGTACCTCGTCTGTCAGTCAAAGAGGATTATTTGGCCTATTTATCCATGAAGCATTTACAGTCCATCTGAACATCTCGATTCGCCACAAAATTCCTTGGAGGTGTCGCAACTACAGGCGACAACTCGTTGATGTCCATGTCAACTGTCACTGCTGACGTTGAGTACGCAAATATCGTTGATCAGAGGGCTAGGTTCAGACTCTTCGGAATCCGGCACGGCAGAGAAGGCGCGGCCGGGAAAGGGGGGGGGGAATTGGCGAGCTGACCTGGTGTTGCGAACTCCTTGTGAGCTGATGTGGCCCCAAAAAAAAGATAAGCAACCGGTAAAGAACCGCCGGAGACGGCAGGTCCACGGCAGGTCTCGCGCCCAGATTTCTGATTGGACAATACGTCTCACCCTGATTCTGCGGCGAGCCAGGGCTACCGCATTGCCACTTTTGATTGGCAAATGTTTCGCTCTCTTCTGAGAGCCGCTGTCAAGACCAACAGTGACTCGGGAAGAACATGCTGCACGTCGTCTCACGTTTCCTAAGATGCAATTGATTTTGCAAAAGGAGAAATCCGTACATCACCTACGACAAGAGACTGCTGGCTGCCGGCTAGTCGAAAGCGAGACCCAAAAGTGGACGAAATCGAATGGAATGCTCCCTGTCGCCGCTGTCGCTGTCAAGCTCGCGCATGGTGGTTTCCACAAGCAGTGGTGAAAACACCTGAAAACCAGTGAAAACCAAGCAGGTTTGACAGCAGCGTTGTCGCTGTCGCTGGCACAAACAATACAAAGTTTAGTGGAATTTTGACGCGTGCTCCTTCGATGCCATGGACCCTATTCCCGTCTTTCCCGCTGAGATTGCTTCGATATCTGTATTTGAACAGCAATTTAGGTTTTTCAGACCATGGAGAAGCTTCTCTCTTTCTGGTAGCGGGCTTTGAGACGAATGCAACAATGAATCCATGACGATGCGTTCTGTTCTCCGTAGTGCGATATGTTTTGCTCATACGCCAGCTGGAAAATTTCAAGAATCACTTTTAATGGCCCCTTAGTTTTGTTGGTTTTTGTGAGCTTGCAGCGACAAAGCCACCGCGTGCTCTAATGCAGCAAGGGAGTCCCCTGCTGCCGTGGGATCTTTTATGCCCAGCAATAATGCCTTGTACACTCTGTGGAGAAACTAGCGGAAGCAAGAATTATGGAGTTGAATCTTGTTAAAAGTGCAAGTATTGTACAAGGAATAACAGCTATGCAAACAGCTCAGCAGTGTGCTCTGACATAACTCCTAGCCCTAAACTAGGGCGCAACGCCTTGCTAGGCCGTCAAGGCCGTCAGAGCAAGGGTCTCGGCATAGCCACCGTCGCTACAGTGAACGGCCTTCAGGATGTCAGGGCGTCCTCCTCCCAGGCTGGCAGGCCTTGCTAGGCTTACAGGGGCCTTGGAGGGATTGACCTCCTCCCAGGCTGGCAGAGCTTGCCAGGCATCGTCCTCCACCCACGCAGGCACGCAAGTGCCAGGCTTACAGGGGTCTTGGGAGGAACTCCAGCAGCATCGTTGTTGAAGGTGCTCTTGTGCTAAGGCATGGAGCCTTGCACATGGTGTTGGAGTGATGATACTGGCGATGCTGGGATACTGAGAAGTGGCAGGACCTCGCCTTTCATACTTGAGGTCCTGGCAAGTTGACCACCTAAATGAGAAGCTTCCTTCAGGTTGTTCAGGTCTCCTACCACCTCTGCCTTGCTCTTGTTCCATCCAATGGAAGCTTCCTTCAGTTCTGGGCTCTTACTGATACCTGTGTTGCTCCAAGGGGAAGCTTCCTCCTTTAGGAAGCTTCATTAGGTTTTCAGGTGAAACTTCACCTAAAGGTTGCTTGTTCATCAGGCCTTCCTATGCTGATCGTTGATCTCGCCATGCTGCCTCATCAGGCACGTTGATCAGGATCCACTTGAATCTTGCACCAGATTGACCCATGAAGATCGAAGGGCTTGGGCTTCTTGCATGATTGAGGTGATGCTGTTCAGTCCTCTGTTTAGGGTCCATGATGCCTGACCAGTCATCAGAAGCCACTCTTGACCTGAGTGTCTGTGCAGCACTATGCAGGTCTGTGCTGCCAGAAAGCATGCGCTCTGCATGTGCATGCTTGTCCACAAAGCTCCTTTCACACCGTATAAGGCTGCTCTTTAGAGAAAATCTAGAACTTCTCCGTCAAGATTCTCAGCCGGCCCGCACCCGGTAGATTCACGAAAAAAAACCGTAAAATCCTCTCAGAGCCTCCGATTGGAGTGCCGTCTGTGCCATGCTGAAGTAGTAAATCAGCAGAGTTATCGCTCACTCCAACACTCCCCCTCGATGATTGTGCACATGAATCGATGCTTGTAGACCATCGATGAGAGGGTAGAAGAGGAGGAATGAGGCCGTTAACAATTTTTTTTAAATACTCGATTGGTCTTTCCGGCTCCACTTAGGTGGAGGCACTCCATTAGGATTTTTTTTTGTGATTCTGTAGCTCAAAAAAATTGAGCACTGCTTTATCTTGGCTCCTTTTTGGCCCTTTCGGGACTCGTGGGGCCCGTTTTTGGGTCTGGAGTTCATAGGTGACTCAAAAAAAAACTTCGGGTGAGGTTGGTGTCACCTCTCCCTTGTGGTCTTTTGTGGTTGCTTGTGGGTGAAGCAACTCTCTGGTTACATGCACCTTGCCCCTCATGCACCAGGTTCAGGTTGTGTCCTGTGAGGTGGCGACTGCATGGTGGGGCGACTTTCAGGACCACCTGTTGGGACCGCTGCTAAGACCGCCGATGTGAGCACTGGCATGGGAGAGTATATAAGCCTGGTGCCTTCGGTCATACCACAACTCAAGTGACTTCTCTCCCTGTCATGTTGGCCAGCTGCTCCTGTAGTGCTGCACTTAGCTCCTCCAACCTAGCAATCCAACTACTTCTGTTGCTTCTAGCCATAGCTGAGACACTTTTGAGTGCCCTACCTGCCCCTATGACCAGGTCTTGGTCGTACCATGTTGGCACTATGTCTAACATGGTACCAGAGCAGTAGGTTCTTTGTCCAACCAGTGCTCTTACAGCAGCAGCAGCAACAGCTATAGCAGCAACAATGTGGATTGGTGAAGCAGTCCTTCACCATCCCTGTACAAGCTTGAGGAGGAGCGACGTTCGCCTTCTCCTAAGCGTGCAGCAAGACCGGCCTTTGTGCTGTTTGGCTTGCACAAGATGGAGAGCATACCATGTTCAACATGGTATGAAAGCAGTAGGTGGTGCTCTCAGCAAGCGCAGCAGCAAGAGCAGCAGCAAACTACTTGTGTGGTGGAGGCGTTCTCTACCATCCTTGTAGAAGCGCTCAGCAAGAGGTGGAGTTGACGCCACTTTGCAGAGGTGCATGGTCGGCGTTCCACCTACACAGCAAGCAAGGAGAATATGGAAGGGGAGAACGCTTGGTCAGCTTCTCTTGCACAATCAGTTTTGCGTGCGTTGCACATGGGCCAAGAGGAAAGGTGCCATGTCGCAGACCACGTACAATGCTAAGCGACAAAGGCACAATGCTTGGCCAAGGAGGCACAAGGAATGGAGCAACAAGAAGCAGCGGCACGTCACGTCGTGGCGCATGAGGTGGAGGCGTTGAGGCAACAGGTTTCTGCTCAAGAGCTCCTTCATGAACAGGAGCAGCTGACCCATGCAGCTCAAGCATCGTAGACGCACAAGCTACAATAGTCACATGCGACTCAAGCAGCCCAAATCACACAACTTCAGTAGTAGCTGGTATGGGCTCAACAACAACAGCTTCAACAGCAACAGCTTCAGAACCAGCAGCAACAACACCAGTAGAAGTCGTGGCAACAGGGTTCACACGCATCATCTACACATCTGCCTCAAACAAGCCCTCCTCCACTCATGCAAGGAGCCCTATCTCCAGTGGTGCAACCATCTGCACCACCTCAAGGAGGAGTGCCACCGACGTTTGTGGCTGAGCGGCCACAACCAGTCCAGATTGTGCCACCCATGGCACAAGCTCAGCGTATGCTCCAAACACCAGTGTTGCATGCTTTTGCGACCCAAGAAGGACCCGTATGTGCTGGAGGGGCGGTCCCACCGCTTCTTGCAACTTCTGAGGAGATGGAGTGCTCCAGCTTGGGTCGGAGACATCATGTGTCTCCTTCTGAGAGGTGCGGTGAAGACGTCGAAGGCGACGGTCCACCTGCACAACTCTTTAAAGAGAAGAACACGATGAAGAGGGAGAGCGACGGTGCCCCTGCTGCACCATCTCATCGTCCATCCGTGCCTCTAAATCTGCCCATGAGCTTGAAATACAACTTCCATGTGATAGAGCCAACGCTAGGAGCTGAAGAGTAGAGGCGTTTGGCGGAAGAAGCGTTGCACACGCTTGAAGCAACTAACGCACGTGAAGCAGATGAACGTGCAATTACTGACTTGCGGCAGCAGTTGTTCTATGAAAAACTTCCACCTCTCCTTTGGAAGGGGAAGCGGCAACAACATGAAGCTAGGATGTCTGGGCTTCAATAAAAGTTGTACCAGATGGAGGAGACGAAGCAGAAACTCCACCTCTCGTTGGTACAACAGCAAGCAACAACTAAGCAACTGCCACAAGTTGTGCACAGATGATGTCTGCCAAGCTCTACACTTGAGTAGGGCCAAAGCAACGAGCTGCCAAGGAGGATTTGGACAAAGTTGCAAAAGAACAGAAACCATGCAGACGATGCCACTTCTCTCGCTCTCAGAACGAGCTCTGAGGAGCAGCATTCCGACGTGAAGAGCATCATAACTCTCAACGATTCGGCATGTCATCGGCAGAAGAGGCGGCAAGGTGGAAGCAACAAATCAGCTCACCACCATCGACCAACAAGTCAGCGGCGCCAACACAACGGCGACATGGCTGAGTGTTTGAGCAACAACTTGGCTTGTCTATTTCGCATCTCCACTACCCACCTTTTAGCGCGCATTGGGCAGAAGAGGAAGCGGAAGAATAAGAGGAAGAAGAAAGGGAGGACCCAAAAAAGTGTTCTCAAAAGAAGTGGCTGCGACGACGGCCCGGAAGCCAGTAGTTGCACTCATGAGCCGATGCTACCAAGCAACGGCATTCGGACGCATGCGACGTCCAAGAGGAGAGAAAGGTCCTCTACAGACTTCGAAGTAGCCTTTGCAAAGGAGCGCAGCAACACGAAAAAAAAAAAATCCTACCGGGTCGGTAAGTGGTTACTTTAAGCCAACCTCATGGAGGTGGCATGCGTGATGGAGTTCTGCTCCATGACCAAAGTTTCTATCGTTTCGACAGGTGGTTGTAGTAAGCCCATCTCACGAAGGTGGCATGCATGGTGGAGCCTTACTCCACGACCGACGTTCCTGCCACATCGACAAGAGGTTGCAATAAGCCCACCTCGAGGCAGGTAGCATGCGTGATGGAGCTATCCTCTACAGACGACATTCGTGCCAAGTCAGCGGTTGGTGGCAGTAAGCTCATCTCATGAGAGGAGGCATGCAAGTTGGAGTCATACTACACGGTTGCAGTAATTCCACCTCGTGGAGGTGGCATGCGTCACAGAGCAGCATTCCACAGACAGAAGCCGGTGGAGAAAATCACGCTCTAATACCATGTTGGTTTTTGTGTGCTTGCAACGACAAGGCCACCGCGTGCTCTGATGTAGCAAGGGGGTCCCCTGCTGCCGTAGGATCTTTTCTGCCAAGCAATCATGCCTTGTACACTCTGTGGAGAAGCTAGCGAAAGCAAGAATTATGGAGTTGAATCTTGTTAAAAGTACAAGTATTGTACAAGGAACAACAGCTATGCAAACAGCTCAACAGTGTGCTCTGACATAACTCCTAGCCCTAAACTAGGGCGCAACGCCTTGCTAGGCCGTCAAGGCCGTCAGAGCAAGGGTCTCGGTACAGCCACCGTCGCTACAGTGAACGGTCTTCAAGATGTCAGGGCTTCCTCCTCCCTGGCTGGCAGGCTTTGCCAGGCTTACACGGGCCTTGGAGGGATTGACCTCCTCCCAGGGTGGCAGAGCTTGCCAGGCTTACAGGGATCTTGGAGGGATCACCAGCATCATCCTCCACCCAGGCAGGCACGCAAGTGCCAGGCTTACAGGGGTCTTGGGAGGAACTCCAGCAGCATCGCTGTTGAAGGTGCTCTGGTGCTAAGGCGTGGAGCCTTGCACATGGTGTTGGAGTGATGATACTGGCGATGCTGGGATACTGAGAAGTGGCAGGACCTCCGCCTTTTGTACTTGAGGTCCTGGCAACTTGACCACCTGAACGAGAGGCTTCCTTCAAGTTGTTCAGGTCTGTTGCCACCTCTGCCTTGCTCTGGAGAAGCTTCCATCCAATGGAAGCTTCCTTCAGTTCTGGGCTCTTACTGATACCTGTGCTGCTCGAAGGGGAAGCTTCCTCCTTTAGGAAGCTTCATCAGGTCTTTCGGTGAAACTTCACCTAAAGGTTTCTTGTTCATCAGGCCTTCCTATGCTGATCGTTGATCTGGCCATGCTGCCTCATCGGGCCCGTTGATCAGGATCCACTTGAAGTTGCACCAGATTGACCCATGAAGATCGAAGGGCTTCGGCTTCCTGCATGATTGAGGTGATGTTGTTCTGGCCTCTGTTTAGGGTGCATGATGCCTGTCCAGTCATCAGAAGCCACTCTTGACTTGAGTGCCTGTGCAGCACTATGCAGGTCTGTGCTGCCAGAAAGCATGCGCTCTGCATGTGCATGCTTGTCCACAAAGCTCCTTCCACACCCTGTAAGGCTGCTCTCCAGAGAAAATGTGGAACTTCTCCGTCAAGATTCTCAGCTGAGTTGTACCCGATAGATTCACGGAAAAATCCGTAAAATCCTCTCAGAGCCTCTGATTGGAGTGCTGTCTGCGCCATGCTGAAGTAGTAGATCAGCACAGTTATCGTTCACTCAAACAAGTTTGACCCTTAAAGCCCGAACTTGAAAGCCCGAAGAAATCGGAACCTTGTAGTAGTCCACTATGACGACCGAAGCGCAGGTTTTTTGTCAGCGAGAGCGACAGCGCTGTCAGAAGAGAACAAAATAAAAATGGCCTGTTGTAGACATCTACGGCAGGCGGTTCAAAGTGAATTCAAGAAGTAGATTGAATTATTTGGATGGCAGGATGTTTGCAATCGGGTATGTCCAAAACTGAGCACAAATGTTCTCGTTTGGGCTGCACGAAGGCTCGGACCCATAAAAGCGAGGCTTCGTGAGCCATGGGGACAGGGCTCGGTCCCCGGTTTCACGGGTCAACGGGCCCTGCCGCAGAAGGATTTCTAGCGCGAAACAAGGATCCGTTTTTGCGGAAGGAGGCAAAAAGACTCAGGCAGGATCCGCGGGAAACTCTGCGGTAGAGTCTGCGGCACAGCCTTTTTGCCCGCTTTCTCTGCCGTGCCGGAGTCCGGCGAGTCTGGACCAGGCCCATAGTCTAGCACGGACTGACGAACGCAACACGAGTGCCCCTGTCACCGTTGCCGTAGCCGTCGTGTGGTAGAGGAGGAGCACTCTCAGCAGCACCAGTAGCTGCGGTGGGAAGAACAGCAGCTGTGGCAGCTGCGACCCTAGTAGCGGTTGTTGCGGTAGCAGGAGCAGCGCCAACCGCGGTCGGGGCCGCAGCAGTAGCGGCAGTGGCTGCTGCAGCAGGAGCAGCGGCAACAGCAGCGGCAGGAGCAGCCGCACCAACAACGGCGCCAGCAGCTGGTTTCTTCCATTCCATAGTTCTGTTTACCCCCTTCGCTATCCTTGCATGGAGGCGGAGGAGCAGCAGCAGCTTGAGGAAGGGGATGCCACGGGACTGGAAGAAGGACAAGAGAGGTACCATGAGGAGGAAGGTGGAGTCATGAGAGTGAGGGAGGATGAAGATGGCGGCATGGGAGAGAGGGAGGGGGAGGCGCAACAGGCTTACTACCAGGAGCACGTGGACGGGCAAGGTCAAGCGATGGCTGGAGCGGGTGCTGCGACAGTTGGCTACGGTTATCGGCAGCAGCAGCTGCTGGTAGAGCAGCAGCAGCAGCAACAGCAAGTGCATCTGCTGCCGCAGCAGGGACAGCAGGATGATGAGGACGAGGGTGGAGAAGGCGTGGTGGCTGCGTCCGCTGCGTTTTCGCAGCAGCAGCAGCAGCTGCTGCCTCAGCAGGAGGAGGATTACCAGCAGGAACAGGAGCGGCAGCAGCAGCATCTGCAGCTGCAGCCGCCGCTGCCACCGCCAGGGCATTACCAGGAGCATGTTTCAGGCCCATATCAGCAGCAGCACCAGGTGGCAGGGGGAGGAGAGGCTGAGTGGCAGCAGCAGAACGTTACAGCAGAGCCGGAGGAGCAGCAGCAGCAGCAGCAGCAGCAGCAGCAGCAGGAGCAACAACTGCTGTGGCAGCAGCAGCCGCAAGAGCAGCAGCATGCTTTAGGGATGATGATGGGTGAGCAGCAGCACCAGCTGCATGATCATGACCAACACCAGCAGCAGCATCATCATCATCATCATCATCAGCAGCAGCAGGAAGGAGTGGTGGTGTACACACGACGCAAGTACAGAGAATCAGCAGAACACCAGCATCCGCACCAGCAGCAGCAGCTGCTGCTTCAGCATCAGCAACAGCAGGAGGAGGATCCCCACAGACTGGGGATGATGTTGCAGCCAGGCGCAGCAGCGGTGGCGGAGGAGGAGGCACATCATCATCGGTACGATCAGGGAGAGCAGGCAGAGCAGCAGCAACTGCAGCTGGGTCAGTATGACCTACAACAGCAGCAGTATCAGCAGCAGCAGCAGCAGCAGCAGGAGCAGCAGGAAGAGGAGGAAAGTCATCGCCTTCGCAGCCGAGAGGTTGATGCTGTGTCCCTTGTGGCGCATGACCGCAGGCGGGAAGAGGAGGAGGAGGCAGCAGCTCGCCTGCTGCGACAGCAGCAGCACCTCATGCTGTCACAGGAAGAGCAGCAAGCCCGCCTGCATCTGCACCCGCAGCCGCCGCTGCCCCTGCCGCTGCAGCACCAGCAGCACTGGCAACAAGAGCATCTCTGGCAGCAGCAGTACCACCACCAGCAGCAGCTTTATCAGCAGCAGCTACACGAGTATCAGCAGCAGCAAGTGCGGCAGCAGCAGCAGCAACAGCAGCAGCAGCAGCAGGAGGGCCTGCACCAGCAGCGGCAGCTGATGCCCGCGGAGCACCTGTGGCAGCAGCAACAGGCGCAGGAGCAGCTGTGGCAGCAGCAGCAGCTTCAGTTGCAGCAGCAGGAGCAGATGTGGCGGCAGCAGCNCAGCGGTTGCTGCAGCAGCAGCAGGAGCAGCAGCGGCGGCAGCAGGAGGAGCAGCAGCGGCTGCTGAAGGAGCAGGAAGAGCAGCGGAGGCAGCAGCTGCTCCTGGAGGAACGACAGCGGCAGATTGAGGAGCAGCAGCGGCAGGAGCTCCTTCGGCAGGAGCAGCTGCGGCTGCAGCAGCAGCAGGAGCTGCAGCTCCAGCTGGAGCAGCAGCTGCTGCAGCAGCGGCGGCAGCAGGAGGAGGAGGATCGGCGACTTCGGCAGCATGAGCTCGAGGAGCAGCGGCAGCAGCGGCAGCAGCTGCTGGAGCAGAAGCGGAGGAAGCAGTTGCAGCTGGACCAGCAGCGGCGGCAGAGGCAGCGGAGGCAGCAGCAGTGGCGCGAGAAGCTGCAGGATGGGCTGTGGCGGCAGCAGCTGCTGGTGCAGCAGCAGCAGGAGCAGCAGGAGCGTCTGCTGCTGTCTCTTCGGCCTGCTGAGACGATGCCTTCAATGTCGGCACCTCGACACCCCGGCTGCCTGTGTTGGTCCGAGGCCAACCTACTTGCGGCCGGCTTTGGAAATGTCTTGCTCATTCTGGTGAGTCCTTTGCACTCAGTTGTTGTGGTGCTTCCCCCCCCTCCCCCCCACATGCCGCGGCTTGCCGTGCCATGCCGTGCCGTGTCGTGCCATGTCGTGCCGTGCCGTGCCGTGTTGTGCCGTGCCGTGCCGTGTCATGCCGTGCCATGCCGTGTTATGCCGCGCCGTGCCGTGCCATGCCATGCCGTGTCGTTCCGTGCCATGGCGTGGCTTGCAGTGCCATGCGGTGTCGTGCTGTGCTGTGCCGTTCCGTGCCGTCTTGTCTTTCCTGCCATCTTGTCTTTTCGTGCTGTCTTGTCTTTTCCTGCCGTGTTGTCTTTTCGTGCCGTCTTGTCTTTTCGTGCCGTCTTGTCTTTTCCCGCCGTCTTGTCTTTTCGTGCCGTCTTGTCTTTTCGTGCCGTCTTGTCTTTTCCCGCCGTCTTGTCTTTTCGTGCCGTCTTGTCTTTTCGTGCCGTCTTGTCTTTTCCTGCCGTCTTGTCTTTTCGTGCCGTCTTGTCTTTTCGTGCCGTCTTGTCTTTTCCCGCCGTCTTGTCTTTTCGTGCCGTCTTGTCTTTTCGTGCCGTCTTGTCTTTTCCCGCCGTCTCGTCTTTTCCTGCCATCTTGTCTTTTCGTGCCGTCTTGTCTTTTCCTGCCGTCTTGTCTTTTCGTGCCGTCTTGTCTTTTCCTGCCGTCTTTTCTTTTCCTGCCGTCTTGTCTTTTCGTGCCGTCTTGTCTTTTCCTGCCGTCTTGTCTTTTCCCGCTGTCTTGTCTCGTCGCGGCCCAAAGAAGATCTCACCAGTGCTGCATGACTTGCTGCCATGTTGCCCGCTCTTCTCTTCCGTTCCATTCCGTGCACAGAACCCAGCACGCCCTCACGGGCCCAAGGGCTTCTTCCAGCTGAAACCTCGTTTCCCTCGACTTGACGACGAGGTCGGCGCCTTCTCCGACACAGTCAAAGCTCCCTGTGAGTCCTTCACCGTTGTCGTCGTCGTCGTGATGGAAAATCAATAAATCACGCAGAAAACAAATCTGAAGAGTAGTAGGGATTGGGGAATGCCCATGCCTATGCTACGGCTGGAGAATCTCTCGGGAGGAAGCCAAGGTTCAGGGCAAGGATGGCAGCGGTACTACCGGTACCGCGGTATACCGCGGTTTTGTACCGCAGTATCGTGGTACCACGGTACCGGTATTCTTTTGGCGGTACCCGGTACGGTATCGGTACCCACCTCAAGGGGTACCCCTCTTCTGTACCGCGGTACCGTACCGCGGTTTGGTACCGCGGTACTTTGAAACTCAAGGCAACAGTCGCAAAGTTGTATTTGAAGTCACCGTTTTCTAGCCTGTTCTACACACCTGCAAGGGATTTTTACGTAATTCGCGCTAGAATTTCAGTACTCAATTTCCCCACTCCAAAAATGAGTTTTAGAATCGACAGTACAGGATGTACCGCGGTACGACTGAAATACCGCGGTAGTTTACTAGTACCGCTGGTGACGCGGTACCGGTACCGGTATCGGTATTGACCCGCCAAAAATTTTGTGTACCGCGGTACGAGTACCGTGGTACTCGCGTACTGCGGTACTTTGGTACCGCGGTACTCAATACCGCGGTTTACCATCCCTGGTTCAGGGTAATTGCTTTTCTCAAACGCTTTGCACAGCATTCCAAGAAAAGTATGACTGGAGAACTAGAAGGGAGGAAATCAGGGCTCAGGTCCTGAATGTGGACAATCTGCCTTCGTGGCCCATATGACATCACCCTATGATTAACCTTCAGGCGAAACAAAAAAAACAATTTAAATTCGTTTGGCGAAGTTTACGGGCGAAAGAAACTTTCTTTCGCTGAAAGGAAACTGAGCCTTAAAATCTAAAAATCTAGAACCTCTGCCGGGCTGCGGGGAAGGGGTGGGGGATAGGGAAGGGGTCGGGGATAGGGAAGGGGTGGGCGGGGTTGGAAGGTGTTCACAGCTCCTGTAGAGGCTCCTGTGGGGCAGGGAAAAGACGTGTGTCAACAAACATTGTGGCTGGCTATTGACACAGAAAGATCTTATTCACAATGTGTTGCTTCAATTGTTATGACATTTTTACGTCACTATGGAATGAAGAGTCAGAGTTGTCTGGGACTGACTTAGAAGTTGGAGAGGTATGCTGATGAGCAGATTTTTTAAAATTTTTTTTCCCAAATTTTTTGAGTTTGCTGCAAAATGTATTTTTCGGCCTTGTTTTTCGCCTTTTTTCTTTTGCTATTTAATTCGCCCGAAAGAAAGTTTTTTTCGCCTCAAGGTAAATCATGGACATCACCCACCAAGTACGATGACATCACCCACCAAGTAAGATGACATCACCCACCAAGTACGAGGAGATCACCCACCAATTAAGACGACACAGCCTACCAAGTAAGATTACATGAGGAGTTTTGTAGGATGACATCAGGAATCAAGTAAGTTGACATCAGGAACCAGGTGCTGTATGGCCCTTTCCAGGAAGATGATCTTGTCCTACAAGGGGGGTCTTATTCCAGACTCCAGAGATAAAGACAGAATGAAGATGATGCTCAGTTATGTTATCGTTTTCTTCTCAGTATGTCGTCAGTATGTTTTTTTATCTTCTCTTTTTTTTTTTTTGGTTATCTTATCACTTTTTTTCTTTGGTTATCGTCTCTTTTTTTTGTGTGGTTATCTTCTCACTTTTTTGTCATCATGCTTTTGTTATCGTATCATTATCCTATCGTTGTGCTTTCGTTGTCCTATTGTTATCTCATTGTTATGTGGAGCATTGATGCTGTCGATTTGTCACGTCACGTGGAGCGCTGATTCCAAAATCTGTACGCTCAGGAATGCGCGTTTTCCTCGGACGCGTCGCACGCCTCTCCCAAATGTCCCAGCCTCCCTCTCGCTCCTTTGTCCCTCCAAGCCGAACTGTCAGCCCTGGCCTGTTGTCTGCCTGACTTGCGTCTTCTCTTACTTCCGTTTCTTCTGACTTGCGTCTTCTCTTTCTTCCGTTTCTTCTGACTTGCGTCTTCTCTTTCTTCCGATTCTTCTGACTTGCGTCTTCTCTTTCTCCCGTTTCTTCTGGCTCTCCCACCAACAGGTAGGGCTCGTAGTTCGATTTCGATTCGATTTAATCAAATAAAACATCGCCAAAGATTGCCCTGTCGATTTTTTTAAATCAATCAAAAATCGAAGTTTCGATCACTGATCAGATTGAAACTAGAGCCGCTCCTCCCAAATCAAGATCAAATTGCAGATCGTTCCTGAGCCCCGATTTGCATGATATGTGCCACGAAAGCTGTCCTCTGCACTGCAAACAGAGTCACTGAACATCCCTGCATCCATGCCATGATGGTCTCTGGCCCCGACAACAGAATAAGAGAGGATCTCTTCCGAAAATGCAGACTATGTAAGTGATTTCGATAAAATAAAATTGAATTGAATTGAAAATCAAATTGAATCGGATTGAAATCCTAGCACCCAATCAAGATCATAATCAAATCATTGATTAGATTGACTGAACGATCAGGTCGATTTTGATCCAGATTGAAGTCGATTTTTTCCGATTTTTCGATCGATCCGAATAACTTAATGGGACAAAAAAATCGAACTACCAGCCCTACCAACAGGGACGCGACACATCTGCTCTGTGTGGGGTGCATTTGCAAAGATGGGATTTTGAATTCACTCTCTGCTGTCTCCTTCTTTTTGTTGCAACCAACAGCGGCGTTTCAGCCGTGCGCGCTGCCGCTGCTGCTGGCGCATGACGCCGCACTCTCCATGCGATCGCTCTCGTGGTCGCCGCTCGGCTGTGCACCCAACGGAGGGTGAGTGTGAGTGTGAGTGTGAGTGAGTGTGAGTGTACTGGTGAGTGTGAGTGAGTGTAAGTGTGTGTGAGGGTGAGTGAGTGTGAGTGAGTGTGAGTGTGTGTTTTCCATACACTTGTATACTTAAGTCTGAGTCGGAAAGTCGGTAAGTAGATTTGGAGGGTCCACACTCTAAGTCGATGGACTCCTTTGGGGGGGGGGGGGGGGGGGGGGGGG
>SZWC01020451.1:17785-29789 GCA_023375785.1 Penium margaritaceum
AAGATATAATGCTAATTTGGAGCTTGTCAACATACCATTCCATGTGGAATTTGGCCAAGCGTAGCATTGGTTACACTTGCAAAAGTGCGGGTCACACACACACCACAATAACGCTTAGTAGCTCATATAATGCCCAATTGTTCTAGTGCCTTTCCTTCTGTGCAAAATGACTCTTTGGAGGCACAGATCCTTTTGAAGTGATAGAAAATGAGGCAGCCCCCAGGGAGGTGATCAGGCTCACCAAGAGCTGCTAGGCAAGGATAACTTTGTGTAAGAGATAAGTTGCAGGTTAAAGAGAGAGAAGTATGAATACGTGTGAAGTTGGGTTGAGAGCGCAAATGGCTGGTTTGACTCAAATATGAGAAGGTGCAATAGCATAGCTTTCTCACAAGTCTAAGTACGCTACATTTGGAGCATGGAGGTGGAATCACCACCCGGTGAAAGTTCAACTCCTAGCACACTCCCAGCCTAGCAAGATGACTCACTGTTTCACATAACAGAATCACCACCCCTGCCATGTGCAAAACCAATGATCTTGATGGGGGCCTTCTTTGAAGCTCCCTGGAGGTCCTCCTGCCACCTTTCTACCTTGAAGGCCACTCTAAGTCTCTCTGCCCAGTAATCATAGCCGCCATTGGTGCTGGAAGTGCTCGAGCTGTCACTTAAACCAGACCCACTACTACCAAACCTCGAAAATCCATCTCCCTCAAACGGACTCCGAATCGAGTTCCGTAAATTGCTACAAAACTAAAAAGACGTCTTCTATGCATCTCTTATGCCTTATGGTTTTCATCGGGCAATCCACTTTGGTCACTTTTTGGCACCCTATATCCATCATTCACCCACTTTGCAAGACTAAAAATCACAAAATTCTACACTGTGCCCTCAGCTACTGAAAGTGTTGTGCTACTAGCGGCTTAGTTAGGAAATCTGCCAGCATAATGCTTAAGGGATAGACGTTGATGTGCACCACCTCCTTTGCCACGAGCTCGGGGATGAAGTAGTAGCGCGGGTTGATGTGCTTGGTCTGGGGGTGGAACTCTGTGTTCTTTGTGAGCACGATGTTGCTCATGTTGTCACAGTAGATGGTCGTTGCAGTTTTCTGCAGCTGCCCAGGTCTTCCCAGCAGCTCACCCAGCCACACTGCTTCCTTTGCTACTTCACTCAAAGCAATGTATTCTACCTCAGTGGAAGAGAGAGCGACGCACTTATGCTTCTTGCTCCTCCAACTGATTGCTGCTCCTCCAAGCAAGAAAACCAAAACCACTAGTCGATCTCCTTGTGTCCGGATCCCCGCTCCAATCTGTGCCGCTTAAGCTGATGAGGGTGGGGCTGTTGTTGTCGTTGAAGGTGAGGTTAAGGGTGTTGCTGCTGTTGAGGTAGCGCAACACATGCTTGTCAACCTCCCATGTCCTTCATGTAATACTTNAGTCATTAACATAAAGCAGGATAATGAACTGACTTTCATCCTGTGTGCATCCATAGACCGCATGATCTGCCTTGCTATGCACAAAACCAAGGCTAGTCAGCTCCTCATCAATCTTGTGGTACCATGCACGCGGTGCTTGCTTCAGGCTGTAGAGTGTCTTCACAAGCTCGCACATATGATCCTCCTACCCTTCCACCACATACCCCTCTGGCTGGTCCATGTATATGTACTCCTCAAGGTCAACATTCAGAAATGCACACATAACATCCATTTGAAACACCTCCAAGTCCATGGCAGTCGCAAGACCAAGGATTGCACGGATGGAGGGGAACATTGCAACGGATTCAAATGTCTCATTGTAGTCCGCACCCTCAGTCTGCACACACCTCTTCGTAACCAGCCATGCTTTGTACCTGAGTACCTTACCATTCGCACTGTGCTTATGCCGGCAGATCCACCTGCAGCTGACGACCGAGCTGCCACGTGGAGCTTTCTTGAGTGTCCTGGTCTTGTTCTTTATGAGTGCCTTATACTCCTTCTCTGCTGCGCCACGCCAATCTACAACATCGTCACTGGGCATGGCTTTGCTGAATGTCATCGGGCTGTCGGCAATGGTGAGGAAGAAGAGCTAAAGGTGAGAAGACTCCTGTGAAGATGAAAAACTGCACAGATTCAGCAGCTCCTCCGTCAGTTCTTGTTTGCTTGCAAGGTGCTCAGATCGCCACAGGGGCTCCAGAGGACCATCTGCACCATGGTTGAGGTGTGCGGACCTCTGTAGCAGCTGTTACTTCTTGCTCGGCTGCTCCTCCTTTTCTGCTTTGGTTGCCGGCTGCTTTGCCTCCTCAGCTTCCTCTGCTCCCCTGCCTCTTCTACCTTCTGCATGCTCCCCTCAGCTGCTGGCTCTTTGGCTCCCACTGGCTCAAGAGCCGGTGCAACCGTGACTACTTTCATAGGGCTCCATGTTCAACCCTTCACATAATCCTTGAATACAATGTCACGTCTATGGACAATCTTGCATGCGGCAAGGTTGTACAGCCAGTATCCCATGGTGTCATGCCCAAGGAAGGTAGCCTTCACACCTTTGGCAGCTTGTTGGGATTAGCAGAAGGTACATGGACAAATGCGCCACACTCAAATACAAAAAGGTGCATGACAGCTGGCTTTTTCCCCGTCTATGCCTCCTCCTGCATCATTAGCTACATGGCGCGTGTCCGGCTCTAGTTGTTCAGGTGCACGGCAGTGTTGACTGCCTCTCCCCAGAATGTTGGCAGGAGCTCTGCATCCTTCAGAATGCTGCAGACACACTCCATGAGCATGTGGTCGGCATGTTTAGCCTCACAACTCAGCTACGGTTTTGCGGGTGGCGTCAACTCATGTTGATCCCACAGTTCTTGAAGAATTGAGGGAAGTCATCGGAGATGTACTCGCCACAGCGATCGGTGCAAAGCACTTTCATACGCCTTCCATTTTCATGTTGTTCAACAGCCAACCATGCCTTGAATGCGTCAAAACACTCATCCTTCTTCGACAGAAAGAGCACCCATGTCTTTTGCGAATTGTCATCAATGAACATGAGAAAATAGAGCTTGCCGGATAAGGACTGTGATGGTGTGGGACCTCACACGTCAGAGTGCACAAAGGAGAGAAGCTCAGCTGCCGCCTTCCCCTCCTTAGAGAATGGAGAGAGGGCTTGCTTCCCTTTGATGCAGCTCTTGTAAGCCGACACATAGGGCTACTTCACCTCCTTTAGCTGCATGTTGTGTACCATCTGCTGTATGGAGATGATGGCGCCAAAGCCAAGGTTTCCAAGCCAATGATGGCACAAGCCAATGTCATTGCCTTCAGCTCTTGTAGCTGCTGCTTAGGCATCTCCCATCTTTGATGCCACGAAAAGATGATAGAGGTCAGACAGCGTAACAAGGCCAAGGGGCCACGGCTCGGTCGTTGCCATGGCGCACGGTGGTAGTGTGAGAGTTGTAGAGCTAGCGTCCTTCTACGCACGTGGGCCTATAACCCTTTATTGGCACTAGTGGGTGGAGAGACACCCTCAAGGATGCCTAGTTCTCATTGATGCACGCTACCAATGTTTTGGGCAGCCAATGGACATCAATGGTAAAGAGTGTGCAGCACAGGGATCAAGGATAGGAGTTGGTAGAACACGCTGCATTCAGTAGAACTGAATCAAAACACGTTTTTTTACTTGTCATAATGAGTTTACGTTAGATTCTTAAGCTTTCCAGCGCATCCAATAACACCCAAATTGGTGCAGTAGAGTCCCTGCTACACCCATCAAAGCTACCCTTGGTGGATCCGCCTCTGGCTGCCGCTGACGCGAGCCCTTGCCGAGACAAGCCAACAACGGCTCGTCAGAGCGCCTTTCTTGATTGACGAATCAAAGGGCGGCTCACCCTAGTCCAGGGGACTTCCTTGGTAGCTTACTCTAGGGCTTTGGGGTCTATGGAGCAAGTCGGAGCTGAACATGGACCACCAGCGGTGGAGTATCCCGTCACCCGGGACGGATACTAGATACCATCCGCCTCACCACCCAAACGTTGGGTAGGGCAAACTTTCTACATACTCACTCAAATCGAGGAATTAAAAGTTTGATCTTGCATGGAAAAATCCAAGATATCTAGTTATGAAGTAAGATCAGTGTTTGACCATTCCTCAGTGGTTGAACCAGGGAGTACGATCAATGGCACTCATGGCAAGTAACATACTATGTCAACACTGAGATGGTGCAGCCGCCATTCTCAAAGCCAACCTACAGGCCTTGGAAGATGCAAGATGAAACAGAGAGGAGGTCAGCTTCCAACATCGGAACATGGAGCACCCCCTTCAAATGATGCTCTGCGTGCTTTCCCAGGACAGAATCACATAATACAATCTCACCCTCTCCCACCGCCATCTGCACATGATTGTCACCTATGTTTACTTTTCGCATATATGGTTGATCGGGGCCAATCACGCACTGGGTTTTGAGTGCGCTCGCACCATGCAAGGGCACTGAAATTCTACTATACTAAAATTTGTGTACATACACATCGAGTATGTACATACACTAGCCCCATGTACATGATCGCCCCATAGGGGTGGGGGTTTAGTTTTCCACTTAGGACAAAATCACGCACTGAGTGCGTCATTAGTGTATTTTTGTATGGGGAACAAGCGCACTGCCCTCATACACTAGCCCTATGTACGGTACCTCCCCCCCATAGGGGCGGGGTTCCAGTTTTCCATAGAGGACAAAATCACGCACTGAGTGCGTGATCAATGTGCTTTTGTATAGGGAACGAGCACACTTCCCTAATACACTAGCCCCACGCACTGGACTCCCCCATAAGGCAGGAGGTCCAGTTTTCCATATAGGAAAAAATCACGCACTGAGTGCATGATCAGTGTTTTTTAGTGTGGGGAATGGGCGCATGGCCCTCATACACTAGCCCCATGCACTGGACTCCCCCATAGAGGTGGGGATCTAGTTTTCCATGTAGGATGAAATCACACTGAGTGCGTAATCAGTTTACTTTTGTAGGGGGAACGAGCGTACTGCACTCATACACTAGCCCTTCACATTGGACACCCCCATAGGGGTGGGGTTCCAGTTTTCCATGAAGGATAAAATCACACACTGAGTGTGTAATCAGTGTACTTTTNCCCACAGGGGAGGAGGTCTAGTTTTCCATATAGGACAAAATCACGCACTGAGTGCATGATCAGTGTATTTTTGTGTGGGGCACGAGCACACTGTCCTCATACACTAGCCCAACGCACTGGACCCCCCCCCATAGGGGAGGAGGTCCAGTTTTACACAGAGGAAGAAATCACACACTGAGTGCGTGATCAGTGTACTCTTCTGTGGGGAACAAGCGCAGTGCCCTCATACACTAGCCCCACACACTGGACCCCCCATAAGGGACGGGTCCAGTTTTCCATATAGGACAAAATCACACACTGAGTGCGTGATCAGTGTATTTTTCGTGGGGAATGAGCGCACTGCACTCATACACTAGCCCCAGACACTGGACCCCCCACAAGGGAGGAGGTCCAGTTTTCCACAGAGGACAAAATCATGCACTGAGTGTGTGATCGGTATACTCTTGTGTAAGGAACGAGCGCACAACACTCATATACTAGCCCCACACACTGGTCCCCCCCATAGGGGTGGGGGTCCAGTTTTCCATATAGGATGAAATCACACTGTGAGTGTGTAATTAGTGTACTTTTGTGTGGAGAACAAGCACACTTCCCTCATACACTAGCCCCACGCACTAGACCCCCCTGTAAAGGAGGGGATACAGCTTTCCATGTAGGAAAAAATCACGCACTGAGTGCGTGATCAGTGCATTTTTGTGTGGGAAACGAGCGCATTGCCCTCATATACTAGCCCCAAGCACTGGACCCCCAAATAGGGGAGAAGATCCAGTTTTCCACAGAGGATTAAATCACGCACTGAGTGCGTGATTAGTGTACTCTTGTGTGGGGAACGTGTGTACTGCACTCATACACTAGCCCCGCGCACAGGGCCCCCCCATAGGGGTTGGGGTCCAGTTTTCAATTAAAGATAAAATCACACACTAAGTGCATGATCAGTGTACTTTTGTGTGGGGAACGAGCGTACTTCCCTCAGACACTAGCCCCACATACTGAACCCCCGCACAGTGGTGGGGGTCCAGTTTTCTTTACAGGTTGAAGTCACGCACTGAGTGCATGATCAGGGTACCTTTGTGTGGAACTGAGAACAGTGCACTAAGGCACTAGCCCCATGATGGATATGAGAGTGCGAGAAAGTGACAAAAACAGGTTTCTCAATAAAACTCATTCAGCATGACAGTTGCATAGAGGATGTTTCACAAGTTTGAACGCACTTTACGGAACTTGATACGGAGTCCGTTTGAGTGAGATATAGATTTCCAAAAGTTTGGAGATCATGGGTCGGGTTCAAGTGACGACCTGAGCACTTTGAGCTCAAAAGGCGGCAAAATTATTGGCCAGGACATCTGAGAACGGCCTTAAAGGAGAAAAGGCGGCTGGAGGACCTCCAAGAGACTTCAAGGAAGGTGCAGACCACGATTGTTGGTCGTCCAAGTGGTGTGAGACATAATTCTCTTGTGTGACAAGGTGATTGCCGCTCATCCCGCTAGGCTAGGAGAGTGTGCTAGAGGGTAGACTTTGACGAGGTGTATCTCAGTGCTCCCTAGGCCACATGAGACATATAAAAGCTTGTAAGAAAGCTGTGCCAATGTAATATCTCACTCAAGAGTCGATTGAGACACTCGTGTCTCAACCTACACTTACTTCCGTAATTTCTTTCTGTGCAACCTGCAACCCCCTCTCACAAACAGTTGGTCCTGCCTAGGCGGCTCTTGGTGAGCCTGATCACCTCCTTGAGGGCTGCCCCAGTTTTCATGAGTGGTATCAGAGCTAGAACAAGGCCTTGTCTCATCTTTGAGGCATTCCTTGCACCCTGTTGTGTGAGAGAGCCGTTTGTGGACTGAACGTTGCACTACCATGGCGACATCCGCTTCTGTGGTGGCCGGCGTCAACATCGCCAAGTTTGAAGGCAAGAACTTCTTCAACTGGAGCAACAACATGAAGATGGTGCTGATGGAGAATGGTCTCTAGAGCTAGGTGGATGAGACTGAGAAGAAACCAGAAGAAAGCTCCCTAGCCCCTGTTGAGGCCCGTACCTACAGCAAGAAGGGTGACCGCGCCCTCGCAACCATCTACCTCCACCTCGCCGAACGGCAGCAACTCCTCATCCGTGGCATCCTCACGCCAAAGGAGGTTTGGAGAAAGCTTGAGTCCACTTATGCTTCCAAGTTCATCCCTATCAACATGCAGCTGCGTCGTCGCTTTCACATTGTGAAGATGGATGAGTCCGGATCCCTGGTTGACTACATCAACATGGTGAATTCTCTCTGTGACCAGATTGCCGCGATTGAGGACCCTGTCAAGGAGTGTGTGCTCATGCTAAACATCCTCTCTGGCCTTCCTACCAGCTACACTGCTCTCATTGTTGCCCTGGACCAACGTGGCGACAATCTCTCCCGCAATGATGTGGAGGAGGAGCGGCGCAAGGGAGAGGAAGGTGGAAGCGGACTCGACGTCGTTATCATCATCAACTTTGGTCATGGGGGCAGTGCTACATCAACCAGGAGCAACGGCGGAGGAGGGAAGAAGAAGCGGAACTGCAAGTACTGCAAGAAGCCGGGCCATTGGGCGTGCGATACCGGAAGAAGAAGGAGGACCTTGCGGCTGGAGTGGGAGCGGGAAAACAGTCCGACGCTTTTGCGAATGCCGCAGATTGGAAGAGTGGATTCGTGACAACCATCCGAGGGTGCACGTCTCCGACAACACCGCCCTGTTCTGGATCATCAACTCGGGAGCCACGCGGCACATGACGTGTCGCCGGGAGTGGTTCGTTGTCTACACCGTCATTGAGCCTCGTCGGGTGTACATGGGGGACAACCATGTACAAATGGCGGTTGGGGAGGGTGAGATTGTGCTTTATGCTTCCGTTGAGGTTAAGCAGGTGGAACGTCATGTGAAGGGGGTGCTCCATGTTCTGGGGTTTGTAGCTAACCTCCTCTCTGTCTCATCTCTCATCTCCGAAGGCATGCAAGTTTGTTTTGATAATGGTGGCTGCACCATCACTGCCGGTGCAGGCCGTGTCCTTGCCAAAGCAGAAAAGGAGGACCGTCTTCACCGCCTCTACGTGGCGTCGGAGAAGGAAGCCAACTCAGCATTGGCGGCAAGAGAGGGAAAACACAACGTCGGCCTGTGGCACCACTGGCTCGGTCACCTCGGCTTTTGCGCCATCATCTCCATGCAGCAGATGGTCCGCGGCCTGGTGCTCAAGGGGGTGAAGCAGCCTAGTGCATTGGCTTGTGAGAGCTGCATTAAAGGGAAGCAAGCCCGCGCTCCTTTCACGAGGGAAGGGAAGGGGGCGGCTGAGCTTCTCTCACTTGTTCACTCTGATTTGTGCGGTTGCATGCTATCACAATCCTTGTTCGGCAAGTTGTACTTTGTCAAGTTCATTGATGACAAGTCAAGGAAGACGTGGGTGTCCTTCCTGGCTGGAAAGGATGAGTGCTTTGATGCTTTCAAGGTGTGGATTGCTGCTGCACAGAATGAGAGTAGCAGGTGGTTGAAGGTGCTTCGCACCAATTGTGGAGGAGAGTACCTCTCCAACGACTTCCGGACCCTCCTCAAGCATCGTGGGATCAAGCACGAGGTCACCCCACCTGGAACACCGCAACTGAATGGCGTGGCTCAATGCGCGAACCACATGCTCATGGAGCGTTGCACTATGCTCCAAGACATGGGGCTCCCGCCAACCTTGTGGGCAGAAGCGGTCAATACCGCCGTGTACATGAAAAACCGAAGCCCTACGCGCAGCGTGCTGCTGATGACACTGGAGGAGGCATCGACAGGAAAGAAGCCAACAATGATGTACCTGAAAGTCTTCGGGTGTGGCGCATTCGTGCACGTGCCTACCAGCTGCCGTAACAAGCTGGTCGCAAAGTCGGAGAAGGCCGCCTTCCTCGGCTATGATACCATGGGATATCGTCTCTACAACCTCGCCGCACGCAAGATCATCCGCAGCCGTGATGTGGTCTCCGAAGAGGAAGTGAAGGGCTGGACTTGGAGCCCTATGTCGGCAGTTTTGCTTGCTCCCACACTTGTACCAGAAGTGGGAGAAGTACCGGTAGCAGAAGAGGGCGGCGCAGAGGATGGCGGTAACAGCGGCAACAACAAGGAGGTGGAGGGAGCTGAGAAGGAGAAGGAGCTGGCAGCGGAATCTGATAAGGAGGAACAGCAAAGCAATGCAAAGGAGCTGCCACGACGGTCCGCACACCTCAACAAAGGTGCAAAGGAAACTGGGGAGCCGTTGAGGCGATCTGAGCGCCTCGCAAACAAACAGAGGCCACTGAAGGAGCTGGTGAACTTGTGCACCATTCCACCACCAACGAGTCGTCTGACCTCAAGCTTCTCTTCCTCACAGTCACCGATGACCCAACCACATTTGTTGAAGCCATGCAAAGCGCCAAGGGAGCAGATTGCCGTGGTGCAGCAGATGAGGAGTATGGTGCGCTCATGAAGAATGGCACCTGGACTCTCGAGGAGGCTCCATCTGGCAGCCGGGTGATCGGATGCTGGTGGATCTTCAGGCGCAAGCGTGGTGCGGATGGTAAGGTGCTCAGGTACAAAGCACAGCTTGTTGCAAAGGGGTATGTGCAGACTGAGGGTGTGCATTACAATGAGACATTTGCACTTGTCGATATGTTCCCATCTATCCGAGCGACCCCGCTCTTGCTGCTATGGACAGGGAGGTGCACCAAATGGATGTGACGTGTGCAATGTTAAATGGTGACCTGGAGGAGGATGTGTGAATGGAGCACCCGGAGGGCTATGTCGTGGAAGGGAAGGAAGGTTTGGTGTGCAAGCTTGTGAAGGCCCTCTACGGCCTGAAGCAAGCCCCGCAAGCATGGTACCACAAGATGGATGAGCAGCTAGCTGGCCTTGGCTTTGTCCGCAGTGAAGCGGACCATGCTGTCTATGGGTGCATACAAGAGGCAAACCATACCATCATCTTGCTCTATGTTGATGATCTGATCATTGAATCTGACTCCAAGTCTCTTTTGAACGATGTGAAGCAGTCCCTTGCTGCCAGGTTCGACATGAAAGACATGGGAGAGCTCAGTGACCACCTTGGCCTTCAGGTCAAGCGCGACCGACAGCAGCAAACTTTGGAGTTGTCGCAGAGCACGTATGTGAGCGACATCATCAAGCGCTTCAACATGGCAGGAGCGCGCAAAGCAACAACACCACTGGAAGTGGGAGCAAAGCTGAGCATGACGCAGACTCCCCGCGGCATGCAAGAGAGCAGTCGCATGGAAGTAGTGCCGTACCAAGCAGCTGTTGGAAGCCTCATGTATGCTGCAGTCGGCACGCGCCTTGACACCAGCCAAGCAGTGGGAGTGCTAAGAAAGTTTTCCTCGAATGCAGGCGTGCCGCATTGGGAGGCAGTCAAGCGCGTGCTGCGCTACCTCGACAGCAGCAGGAGCCTTTGCCTCACCTTCAACGGCAACAACAGTCCCATCCTCATCGGCTACAGTGACGCAGATTGCGGAGGTGACCTGGACACAAGGAGGTCAACCACTGGGTTTGTGTTTGTGCTTGGGGGAGGTGTAATCAGTTGCAGGAGCAAGAAGCAAGAGTGCGTTGCCCTTTCCTCCACCATAGCAGAGTACATCACCCTGAGTGAAGCGGCAAAGGAAGCTGTGTGGCTCTGTGAGCTGCTAGCAAGCCTTGGACAGCAGCAGACCACAGCCACCACCATGTACTGTGACAACATGAGAGCCATTGCTCTGACCAAGAACGCCGAGTTTCACGCCCGCACCAAGCACATCGACTTGTGGTACCACTTCATCCGCAAGCTAGTGGCAAAGCAGGTGGTGCAGATCAAGTTCTGCACTTCAAGCATGATGCTGGCAGACTTTCTGACCTAGCCGCTGGCAGGGCATCGCTTTCAGCAGCTGAGGGGACAGTGCGGACGTGTGATTTTCATTCTTGCAAAGTGGGAGAATGATGGATATGAGAGTGCAAGTGACAAAAATAGGTTGCTCGATGAAAATCATCTGGCATGACAGTTGCATAAAGGATGTTTCACAAGCTCCAACGCACTTTACGGAACTTGATTCGGAGTCCGTTTGAGTGAGATATGGATTTCCAAAGTTTGGAGATCATGGGTCGGGTTCAAGTGACGACTTGAGCACTTTGAGCTCAAAAGGCGGCAGGATTCTTCGGGAGGACAGCTGAGAACAGCCTTCAAGGAGAAAAGGCGCCTAGAGGACCTCCAACAGACTTCAAGGAAGGTGCAGACCACGATTGTTGGTCTTCCAAGTGGTGTGAGACATAATTCTCTTGTGTGACAAGGTGACTGCTGCTCATCCCGCTAGGCTAGGAGAGTGTGATATAGGGTATACTTTGACAGAGTGTACCTTAGTGCTCCCTAGGCCAAATGAGGCATATAAGGGCTTGTTAGAATTCTGTGACAATTTAATTTCTCACTCAAGAAACGATTCAAACATGTGTATCTTCTGCAAACGTACATTTTCTTCCGAAAATTCTCTCTGTGCAACCTGCAACTCCCTCTCACAGACAGTTGGTCCTGCCTAGGCGGCTCTCAGTGAGCCTGATCACCTCCCTGAGGTCTGCCCCAGTTTCCATCACCCCACGCATTGGACTCCCCTCATAAGGGTGAGGGTTGAGCTTTCCATATAGGACAAAATCACACACTAGACGGGTGCACTTGAAAACTGGTGCAGAAAAAGGGCCCCATTAATCATACCTCACTTGGCGTGGTTCAATAGCGGTGTAGACAACAAACCACTCCCAAAGAAAGGTCATGTGTTGCATGGCTCCCAAGTTGATGATCTAGAACAAGGTTGTGTTGGCAGAGACATGCAGAACCGGGAGGGTGCTCACAAATCAGCGGTGTTGGCACAGGCGTCGGACCGTTTCCCTGCTCCCAACCCTGTCGCAAGATCTGCCTTCTTCTTCCGACAT
>SZWC01020452.1:9058-27098 GCA_023375785.1 Penium margaritaceum
ATATATATGTATATGTATATGCATATGTATATGTATATGTATATGTATATGTATATGTATATGTAAATGTAACTGTACATGTTTAGGTATATGTATGAGTCTATGTATATGTATATGTTTATGCATAAGGACACTGTCAGAGCTGTCAATATCGGACGTGGTGTACACTATAGCGGCGATGGCGGACGTCAGATTATGGGATTCCTCAAGCATCTTCAAATCGTTCTACTTTGTTCGCTGGGAGCCCTTTAAATGCTTCCACATCCTGCTCGTTATTCTTTGGTTCATGGCATACATCCCCTTCAAGTTGTTCTTACGCGGCCATCCATCGGTGATGAGGTACTAATAAACTTGCCAAACGACTCTTGGTCCTTTTTTTCTTGAAACGATAGGTTCGGTAGCAGGTGTGGAAAGAGAATTAATTGTCGGTGTGAGTGTGTTTGGGCTGCGAGGATAATGGGGTGTTCATTGGGAGGGCCTAGCAGGAGCACGAATAGGAGAGGGGGGTGTGCGCTAGGAGGGCCCACTAGCATTTTGTCGATGCTTGCTGGCCATGGTGCCAAGTTACAGCCAAGACCCTTGAGTGACTTCGCTCGAGTCACTTGACTCGAGCGGCCTGTCTAGAAAGGGTTTGAGACAAAAGACTTAGCTTGATGAGCCCTCGGTTGAAATCCTACTCTGGACGAGTTGGCAGATGGTTCCTATGCAGGCGAGTGTACTCGTAAAGAAGCCATCCGCCGTGGCATGTTGGGTAGGTAGAACGCCTCTTCAGCGGACAAAGGGGGTGGTCCAAGGTAGTCTTAATTCTAGTCACGAGGTGTTTTGAACTGGATCTCTGTACATTTTCACCCCCCTCCCCTCCACCTACTTAGCCTTCGTTCTAAACGAAAGTTCTAGCTCGGTCCCACAGCAACAAAATGGAACCGTGTCTTGGCTTGCCACAATTGTGGCAGACTGAGCTACCCCCACTACCACCGGTCCTCTAGTGCTACAGGCCCTTGCTCTTCTTCCCCCTGAGATTCTTCTTCCTGGATGAGGAGGAGTCACTGGAGGCTGCTACTATGGGACGGCGATGCCCACGGAGGCAATGGCAGGGAAGGCGACGGTCACGGAGCGTTGGACGCCTCACTCCAAGCAAAATTCCTCAACTTTGGGGAAGACCTCGTAGGAGAGAAGGCCTTGAATGTAGTGGATAAAGATGTCCGCAAACAGACCATTGGTGTCGCGCTTGATGGTGAGAAGCGCAGCAAAAAGGGGTGGAGCAGGGTCGACAAGGCGTCTCAAGATGTCCTCCGCCCACTTCCTGCAGGTGGCGACCAACTCGGTTGCCTCCATGTGGAGGGAGTTGAGATCCCAGAGCACGCGACTGGTTTTGGCCTCACTGGAGAAGCGTTGGGAACGTGTCAAGACGTGCCATGTGGCCGTGGGGTCCGGACTTCTCCCGGTGGTGGAGGGCAAGGGCAAGACGCACTAGAGGATGGATGACCAAGATGAGAGCGCAGACAGTTGGACAAGAGGCAAATAGCTAGACAATATGGTCGGGCTTGTATGGGAGGCTATAGCATGGCTCGAGGCCCCTACTCTTAGCCCACATCCAGAAGCTGAGCTCCTAGCACCAGACTTGGTCGTCCGCCTACAGCGGTGGTGGCGGAGACTCAAATTCATAAGACCTACGCGAGGTATCGTGCAGCGTCACAGACAGCAAGAATGGCATGGTCGGAAGGATGGAAGGGAGGCGAATTGCTCCCATGGATTTGCAAAAAGCGTCTATGTTAGCACGGCAAGCTATTGGCGAATGGTGGCCAATAGGTCCAGGAGCGTGCTGCTGTTACTGGTGATGATACTCGCGGGCTACAACTGTTGCTACTACTACCAACGTTACTATTGTTACTATGGTTGTTGCTCTTCTAATGGTTGCTATAGTGGCTTCAGTTGGTGCTATATTTATTGCTGTTACATCAGCAGTTGCTGTTATTGTACCTACTGATGCTGCTACTGCTACCATGTTTCTACTATTGCTACTATAGCAGCTGTTGCTATAATGCATGCATGCCACTACTGCTACTCCTATGGTGTTGCGTAGTTGCGACTACGTACCAGCGGCAGTTGTTGCGACTGCTGTTGTGTGGGTGTTGTAATTGTTGTTATTGCGGCTGTGGCTGCATATGTGCAACGTAGATTTGCTTGGATTTGTAACACAAATCTGTTGTTGGTGTTGCTGTGGCTACGTTGCTACTACAACAAACAAAAGAGAAGAATAGTCCGGACACTTTCCCTATCTGTGGCATTGTTGCCCTGTGCGTCGATGCCGTCTCGGCATCACCCATCACGTTGCCGGTCCACAAACGCCACCCTCGTCACAGGGTCAGTGCTACCGAGAACATTTTTCCAACATTTTCCCTGCGTCAAGAGCTTGATGACGACGCCACTCGGCAGGGCTAACTTTGTCAAGAAACATCTGGCAGAGTTTCCCCTGCACGGGCACGTTTTTGTGTTCTTCGGCATTGACTTGGACCTGTACGCATCACTGATGCTCAGCTCTGTTGCTTTTGCTGCACTCAAGCTCTGATACCAAGCTAGAAATCCTAGACTAGTGCAGCGTGTTGAGGCTACAGCATCGCTCGAGTAGGCATGGATCCAAAAACGTTGCTTTGCACTGCTGACCCCTCCTCTTGCCCTGAGTCTGTGAAAGAAAAGCTCCGCGCAAAGGATTTATTACCAGAAAGGTAGACACTGGTGGAAAGAACTTTTCAGCAACTGAGGATAAACAACAATGGGAGAGCCCTCCAAGGTCTAGCTCTCCCACAGCTTTGCAGAGCTTGTTACTCAGCTTGCCAGTCCATGAGAAAAATGACATACCGTACTGTGGCCTAAATTCAGATAGTCACTTGCTAAGAATGTTCTTTTAGCTTATTTCAAACACCATGGGCCAAATTTTGGCACACTGCATACAAGGCCTCACGGAGTTATGTATCACTTAAATTTAAAGATTTCGAGGGGTCTAGGTGAAACGTTCCTGCTAATGCTCAAAATCAAGCAATCAGGGTACATTTTAATTGCCTCTCCTTTGAGAGCTTCATGCGAGCATGAATTGAACTCGCTTTTTTTCAGAACTCGTATTGAAAGGAATTTCTACAAACTAGGTACAAGGGCGGGACCTTATTATGCAACAGGGTCGAGGCCAAGGGTAAAAAATTTGTATCAGAATCTAGCTAGTATTAGGGTATGTTCTGGCACGCAGGTTTTTCTTGGTGACCCCCACCGGAGAGACAACAGCTCGAAACCTGGGCGTCGTCCGTTTTCCCTTGAAGCTGGACGGTGCCAAAATACTCACGTGGCAAACACGGCCGTGCAGTTAGAATGACCTAGTAAAACAGCAGCAAGAAGTTTTATACCTAAACCTTGGCAGCGTCTAGGCTAGTCCCCAATTACAAGAGTGCCCGAACAACCTAAAACTTAGACCCCAAGCAAAACATGACGATGCAATTGCAACCGTGTAGACACATATAACAGAGGATACGAACGAATAGCATCTATCATGGCAGTGACCGCCAACGGCAAGACTTTTGAGGAGGCATGCTGATGGTGCTGAGCACGTCATGCGTTTGAGGGGAGAGGCTCAGGGCAGACCTCCACGTGTTTCAGCTCCACGAGACGACAATCCAGCAGCTTAGCGTCTCAACGTCAGTCATCTACATGCCAATGTACACAAGTCGGGAGGACACAACAAAGCACAATAAAAGATGCGTGAAAACAAACAGGTCGTGCACGTGTTCAAAACATGGTGGTGCTACTTGGAATGCAAACGATGCATGGTCTGCACTGACCGTCACACATAGAAATATCTAGGGACTTAGTTGAATTTAAGCAATCAAAAACTCGATGGATGGAGTTCCTTGAGTCCAACTTCGTCTACGACATCCACTGCTGGCTTTAAAACACTAATTCAGCGGACGCTTTCAGTCTAGATGAGATGGCCGAGATTAATAAGTTGTTTTTAGAACATGGGTGGTCATGTATGGTTACGAGGAGTTTGGCGAATATGAGAAGATGAAGTTCTGGTCAGATGACCCCTCGTGGAGATGGTGATTCACTCACCAAGTCCTCTACCACCAAATAAACTGTTGCGAAGAATGATACTGGAGGAATGTTATGACATTGTTTTTGGTGGACATTTTGGCAAATAGAGGACCCTCAAGAAGCTGAAGAACTATTATTGGTGGGACGAGATTTAGACCAATGTGTTCGCCTCTAGAAAATCGTACATCTTCCAAAGATTAAAAAAAAATTGTTGCAGGAGACCACGCGATGGATTCCAACCATTACCTGTTTCGACGGAGCCTTGGGTCGCCATCAATATGTACTTCATGACGGGATTTCCTGCCACTCTTCAGGACTTCATCCTTGCCATGGTGGAAAACTTTTAGAAAACATCATACCTTGTCTCGACAATGACCACCATCATCTCGGAAAGAATAGCGTTGCCGATTCTTAACTAGATAGTATGGGTGCACGGCGTGTTACCAACCATCATTAGCAATTGAGAAGATCGCTTCACTGGCCATATTTTGTGATAACTCCTGTCAAGTTATGGTAGTGAGATGGAGCTATAATTGGCTTTCCACCTTGTTCAATGGACTGCTTCAAGGTGCTGCACGTTTATAAAACTAAAAATTGATATTCTTCAAGCTCTCCGATTCATCAGTGGAGGTTCTTTAGGATGCCACTCATGGCGTTTGCAGGCGTCGCTAGGCTCGAGCACTAGGGGCCTAACATATGCCTCATTCTGATTCTCAATATTGTATATGCGTGCCCCACTCACTCCAAAATTGTAACTGAATTAAAATTACTTATAGTTAAAATTATCGTTTGTTTCTTCAAATCTGTAGATTGCCTATTGTCCTTCACCTCGACCTTGTGCCACCTACGTTCTACCCGGCATAAGAAGAAAGGGCATGGTTTGTATTGCGGACAACTTTCAAAATTCAAAAAATTGGAACAAATCCTCCTATTCACAAGAATGTAATGCGTATTTCCCCTATGGAGACCATGTTAAAGGATTTTGTTGGCATGTACATTTGACCTCCTTTGACACTTCTTTGCATGGGGGGGTAAGAAGGTTAAAGCATGGTACCTGGTCATGTCTCGTTGTTCTAATTTCTGACAAACTGCAAATGCCGGGTGTTAAGGCGCGTTCCCCCGCTTTCTGTCCCGGCACTTTTTTGCACCTGTTGTATCGCAATCATTTAAGGTCTCGAAAGTTCTAGATCGACTTAGTTCAGGATGAGGACGGTTTGAACGGTTACTTCTCATCTATTATGAGGATATCGACTTCAAAGCTCGCACGTCAAAAGGATACCGTAAGCCATTTTTAAGTTTGACTAACAAAAGTTTCCGATGTAGCCGTCATACAGTTAAAATGGGTATCTCTCCTGTTCACGACTCAAACAATTTAAAGCGAAAGAATTTCAGTTTTTCCCTGTTCGGATCGCAATCACGTACGGCATCGTGCCCTGAACTGCAAGATCCTAATATGAACCCGTCCATGCCTGCTCGACGGAACGGGCGGCCCACTGGAGACGGAAAACGCCGCCCATCATGTTGAACCTTGCTCAACACTCGTGCTCCAACGAGGACGCCGAACGTTCGGAAGATGGTAGCACTACGACCTACCAGATCCGAATCGGTAAGGTACACGCGAACCCCTAACATAATGAAATCTTCAACCTCGTACTGAAACTCTTGTCTCAAGTACTCAAATTGAGCATGTGTTCCATCAAGAGGGTTCACCACAACAGGCTGTTCAATACAGAAATAAGTAAACATCACCTTCAGCCTAGAAATTGCAAAAATTTCATTCAATTAAATTAAAATATGCAATAAAATTTCATACAAAAACTCTTCCCTGTTGCTAAAAAACAAATTTCATTCATGACGATGTTTCTTTCACACAATCTCCTGATGATATCAAAGCTAAACCTTATTTTATGGGAGAATGTGGAAACACGCAACCCTATTATGAAACTTATGAAAAATGATCAAACATAATAAAAAAATATCTAGTGGCATATTTGATTGTTGTAAAATCGACTTGAAAACATTCTAACCCATTAATGGAGAAACCAAAACACAAAAAGAGCAATAACAATAGAAAGAATCATAAACAAACACAATTTCATTTAGGTTTATGATGCTGAATTCAGTACATTAAATGTTATTATATTCGAAATAAAATTAAACAAAGAGAATAAAAAATAGAAATTGAATTTAACCTCTCTTTGGTAAGACAAATGTGACAAAAGGCATGAAAAACGATTTTTAGACCACATTTTATAAAAAACCTAAATATAGTAAGCGAAAATATTTTAATTTTAAAAACATGCAATGGTATAATTTTTAGCGATGTTTTATTATTTTGTATTTTTAATAAAAAATAAAACAACTCAACAAATCTTAAAAACATCATGATTTTGAGATAACTTATTCAAATCATGATGAAAATTAAACTTGGTTTAAGGAGATTATAAGAGTAATAACCCTATTTATAGAAGATGATGCTTCTACTAGAAGATCAACTCAATTAGCATAAGCAGCCAAAGGAATAATGTTTGAAGAAATAGAGGTAGGTTGGGAAGGTTTATATGCATGAAAACATCTGGTAGCTTTAAGATCCTACATGATTTCATGTTATCAAATAGTGAAAATAAACATTTATTACTAAGAGTTAATTTATCAAACTTTAAAACCCATGTAGTAACTATGTTAAGACGATCATTAAATGACCAAAAGGCTAGAGCATTAGGATATACATCAAATGATTACTAAGCAAAACAAATTAAAAATTGTGTAAATCTCACAAAGATGCAAGCAATAATTTGTCATGTTAAGAAGAATTTTGATTCCAATCAATTTGATGCAAATGGTGTATACGTCCATTCAAAAAGCAAGGAATATGAAAATTTAGAACATTAACATATATACAAAAGTTCCCTCATTCCGAAAGAAAAAAATCACTTACAAAGAATTGAAGACGAAGCTAAATTTAAGATTATGAATGTTTTCTACATGAACTACGTATGAAAACATTTGTCACATCTAGTGGAATAAATCATATTTAAACTATATGGCAGCATGGTTACATGCAAAGAAATAATCAAAACAACAAAACTTTAATTTAATTCGACAACACCTTGAAACTAAAACAGTCCACAAATTGCAAGCTTGTATATTTACTATTAATTCCCAACTTCAATGCATGATTGTGTGAACCTAGTTGATTTTAGGAAATGTATGATGACATCTTTCAAATAAAAAATCTTAAATGCACTTCCACGTGGATTTCACAAAACAGTTACAAAAAATGATAATGTTTTCTCACTATGCTTGTCATTCATTTTTGTACTAACAACTCATGTATCTGTTGTCCCTTAAATGAAAAAAACCCCATTATTTGTATTCATCCTCAATCATCTAACTACACAATAATGATTATAGAACATGAATCAAGTACATTTAACAATGTGGTAGTTTTTTTATGATAAATAAAACATGCACCCTATTCATAAACGAAAAAATAAGTAAATCGTATACTAGTTTTGGAATATCTTATTGCGGATTCATAATTAAAACCGATTCCTAAAATTAAATACTTCATCATTTTTTTCAAATAAGTCCAATATCAGTCCTTTACCTTATTCTAAATGTTTTTTTTACATGCACAAGCATGTAAGGGAACCAAACTATTTTGGATACTATGGTCATCAATGACATGAGTGAGTGGAGGAATTGAATTTCAACAAATAGACAAGTTTTACAATGGCCTTACACTGTTGACCAACAAAAGTGTGGATAAACTCTAAGAACATACACATATATAACCATGAACCTTCAAGAAGGAAATGTTGAAAGAACCATCGTTTGAACTTCAACACCATTTACTAAAACTTACATTTGTTGTACTAGTAATTTTACAATAGGATTTAGATTTATGTGATTATACAAAGCAAATGATAAGGTTTATTCTTATTGATTAAATCATGAACAAGAATCACTTGTTTCCTTTCTGTCAAAATAGAATGTGACATCTATCATAAAAAAGCATCTTTAAATTGATTCTCATCAACAATATGAACTTGCATATGATACAAAACGTGCTTACAATGGGGTCGAGCATCAAGCAATTAAGACCTTTATTGATCAATGAAAAGTCAAAATATGCATGACCATTGCATAAATCACTTAACATCAAAACAACATGAAGATGATAACGATTTTCCTTTACACTTCAATCTACATGAAGGTATTTTGAAATGATATGAAGTTTTAAGTCACTTAGCATAAACGGAACATATCCCACCATGAAACTTTTAATAATTTGAGGCATGTGATAAGAAGAACTGCATTGGCAAAGGTTTCCAATATTCTATCAGATACACCCTCCTTATAAATGTGGTAGGTTTTGGTGGTGCTGGCACATAGAACGATGTATCGGACAAACCCCCCTTAAGAGCATGAATGTGTGGCTCGAATGTTTTTTCATGGATGTATGTGACCCGGTTTTCAAAAATCTACCCACATGTATTTTTCCAAGCCATTTTATATCCATAACTAAAATTCAAGGCGAACACTGCAAAATCTTTAACTTAACGGTGTCCTTATGATATAATGGTTACAACACATGATTTCGTAATAGCCGTTGGTTTATTACATTCATAAGAAGAACATTTGAAAATTTTTATGGTGTGGAATGGAGCCATGATTAAGAAGTGATTATCACAGGTTTGACTTAAAAATTATAGCCTAATACTGCTATACCCATAATTTAGGCCTCCAATTTGTTTTCTAGCCATTTCTTGCACATTTAGAACACGGTACTCCCTTTACAAAGAAAATGTATGTCGTACCCAATTTTGACAAAGTGCCTTAGATCGTGCATGCCGGACGCATTATTGCAAACAATTTCATGTCACACCAGTTTCATACGAATTAGATCATTGATCGTAGGTATTCTAAGTATGATATTTGAAGTTTTGTTTATTGCACATGATATTTTATTTCATCCTATGTTCATTCTTTCTTTGTGTTGTGAGATTTACACCAATTTCATTTTTGTAGAGAAATAATCTCGTTTTTGGTTTATAAAACACCAAGTGTCATGTATGTCATGTGACTGTGAGGTCTACGGTTGCGTTATGTGCTTGTTTGTAACGCAAACAAGTAAAAAGGCCCTTGAATGGGCTTATCAGCCGACGAATTAAACTGTTCAAGGATGGTTTTCCTCGTTTGTTACGTGAACGAGCGGAAGAGTTCAGTTAACTTTAATTTGTTTACTACATTGCTAAAAGCAATGGAATGAGGTTGGATGAGAAATCTCTCACACCCAAAAAAATTAAGTTGAAGTTGACTCAACGTGTATATTTGCATTGTGAATATAGACGTTGAGTCAATGTCGACGTCATTTGTTTTTTGCGCGTGCTGCTCATATCAACGTCCTCCACTTGAGAAGTGCGTCTTAAAAAGAGGCAAGCTATGAATTAGACCATATTCGGTCGACAGCTTTGGATAGTCCTCGTCGCTAATTGCCAACAAGGACTCATGGAAGAGGGGTTTGATGAGCTACTTTGTTGTTTCGAGCAAGCCTGTCAGAGTTTTTATGCTTGATACGGATACCAGTATCGATATGTTTTCCCCTATTTTGAGGAATTTTAAACATAAAAAAGTCATAAAAACACTAACAATGTGTGTGTGTGTGTGAGAGAGAGAGAGAGAGAGAGAGAGAGAGAGAGAGAGAGATGGGAAGGGGGTGAAGAGTGTGAAAGAGGGACACACGCAAAGGTATAGAGACAAAAATCAAATTTTGAGAATAATCGTAATTATATATGTCAATCTCAACTTTCAACATATGTTTCTTGATGTAGAAGGAATTATTAGCATATGGGACCTCATTGGTGTTTGAGTGAGTGACAAAGGTTTCCTTTCATNTCATATCAACGTCCTCCACTTGAGAAGTGCGTCTTAAAAAGAGGCAAGCTATGAATTAGACCATATTCGGTCGACAGCTTTGGATAGTCCTCGTCGCTAATTGCCAACAAGGACTCATGGAAGAGGGGTTTGATGAGCTACTTTGTTGTTTCGAGCAAGCCTGTCAGAGTTTTTATGCTTGATACGGATACCAGTATCGATATGTTTTCCCCTATTTTGAGGAATTTTAAACATAAAAAAGTCATAAAAACACTAACAATGTGTGTGTGTGTGTGTGAGAGAGAGAGAGAGAGAGAGAGAGAGATGGGAAGGGGGTGAAGAGTGTGAAAGAGGGACACACGCAAAGGTATAGAGACAAAAATCAAATTTTGAGAATAATCGTAATTATATATGTCAATCTCAACTTTCAACATATGTTTCTTGATGTAGAAGGAATTATTAGCATATGGGACCTCATTGGTGTTTGAGTGAGTGACAAAGGTTTCCTTTCATGTTGTTGGGCTTTCATCATTGGAGTATCATAATGGGTATGCAGAGAATTAAATCGTTCCTCATACGATTTTTGGCCTGGTGGACATCCTAAGTATTTTTCTGAAACATTGGTCCTGAAAAACATTATCAGCATTTCGTGGATGTTATAGTAATTGTTTTGACAAAGTGGCCTTGATATTCTTTTTCCACAAACATGTGGTATGTCGTTCATTAGTTGAGCGGGTGGGTATGCGTAAAATGTACCAAAAATCTTAAATTCCTTTCAAAATCATTGCCTAAGAATAAAACCATGTCAATTGTGTGTGCATATGTATTTATTGTTCGAAAAATGATACATTACTTTATCATTTCAAATGCCCATAATGTACACTAGAAGATGTTGTATTTTTCTACAAAATTGATTCTCTTGGGAGAGGATTTGCTTAAGCAGTTCTCACTCCCCCCAAAACGTGAAGGTTTATTGAAGTTATGCATGGTGTAGTGTATTTGTGTGTATTAGTGATTTACGCATGTGTATTTGTGATTGTGAAATGGAAAAAAGAATATTATTGTCAAGTTAAGGTACATGTTTATTCACCAATCTATCATAAGATACACCTGCTACTAGAAGCAATGATACACTATTTAGATAAGGGGATGAGGTACCTCACATCCTTCTTTAAGAGACTTTTTTTGCTTCTTAAATGAGAGAGCGTTGCATTTTTAACAATTACATTTTGTGAAACGTTTTCTCATGTTGAATAACATGAAAATTGATGTTTATCGAGGCTTGAAGTTGCCTTGTCAGAAAAACCTAATCCTTGAAAAATGTAACACTCCATCAATTTAGGCCAATTGATGAATTCAGATTGTTTTCACTTATATATGTGAGAATATGTTGGTACACGACATTAGATGCGTACGAGGTATACCACCAAATACACTCTCTAAAATATATCATGTTTTGGTAGGGGTATTCAATTCCTTTAAACTAATTAAGGTACCACCAAACGTGTTAGGTTATTTTGAAATGATGTCAAGGGCTTTGCCTTATAAAAATTACACAAACGCATAACAAAATTACTTTTAAATGACAACATTTAATCATATATAATACAAAAATAAATAAGTATCATGTTCATATAAACACACCCCTTTTGACACATGACATTATATTCAATGTGGTGAGAGATATCCTTTAATATGTACAAATGAGAAATTATCATAACTTGAAAAGTCCCTTGATTCTCTCATCTGCTTTGTACTAACTTGTTGATTCATGTGCTTAAACATGTAGGAGTCATACAATTCAGGTGTCCTTGTCATAACTCTTTTCCTTTCATTCACCTTGACCGGACCTTCCAAGAAGGTACATGTATTTACATGTATAAAAGAGACATGTTTCACAATACATTGTTGGTTTTTTGGTTTCAAGATGATGTAAGAATGTTGTGAAGTTGACCATAATGTTTGCGTTCATGTAAAATGTGATACGATCAAGAAACGTCTGATTTGCAAAGAGATTCTAATTATTACATCCCACTTTGCCAATCACGTTATCATGTGACTTGTCTACGAAGGTGCTAAATTCATTTGGTGCATCTCATGAATATGACTGCTCAATAGGATAATGTGTCATGGTATGGTTTGGTTTATGTACTATAACTGAAGGATGGTCCATTCTGTAAATGTATCGGCACAATGTGATCAATGAAACATAGAAAAAAAGGGGACACTCCATGTTGAAGAATTCACTCACTTCATTCCCTCATGGAAGAAATGGATTATGATGTCACTATTTACTTAGTCTAGAAGGCATTTTTGCGTAAGAAATGGAAACACTACTCACAGAAGTCAAATATCTCTATTTCATATCCATAAGTGTCACCTGAAGATTTCTACCTATGTCTTTGGAGTCGAATTTGGTGGTCAAATGATTGCATCAAGGCCCTTAATTGGTGTATATTTTTATTTTCATCAACTCTTACCTACAACTGATCATGTTTTAAAAAATACTTGACAGCAACGACTTGATGATAACACATAAGAACAAATAAAAACTTATTCACTAAAAGCTAATTTAATTATTTCTGTATATTTGGTAATTAAGGATGCATTTGATGAAAGCGAGTGACCATACATGCACAAATTTCTTGATTCAGTGACATGGTGTCTAGTTTTTGGGACATAAAGAACAATACACACGTCTCATTTCATGTATACATACCATATCTAATGAATTTACTTCCTTGTGCCAGATCAACTTCCATCGCTTTGGTAAGTGAAGAATAGGTGAATACTGCCTTGTTTGTTAAAACGTTACCATGTCTAATGACTATTCATCATCAACACGACATGGTAAGCTTGTTTCGTTATTTTTTCCATTGCTAATGGCCAAAATCTGATCTTGAATCCAATTTGACCTTGCCATGATGTCGTGGAAATTGTGTTTGTTGGTGAATTTAACATCGTTTTCATGTTGTGGGCATCATAGCGTAAACAATTGCGCTCCAAAAGAAAAAAAAGGAATTAAAAAGGTGCAATACCTAGGCACTATTGGTGAGTACATGATGTGTTTTGCACTCAAAATTCTCTCTGAATACACATGAATTAATTATAGAATTGAATTGAAATGCTTATGATGACAAAAGGCTCTTGTTTAAAGATTCAAAGGTAAAGAGTAAGTGCAATCCAAAACGTTTTGTCTTTAGGACACAAGTCTATATGTATACCTTTACAGTAATATCATTGTAGACATGCACAAAAAATCCACTCCATATGGGGGGAAGGAAGTGAATATAGTCATCTAATGATTGTTGGAGCTCGTCACATTTGGCATGGAAGTAAAAAGTGTGCAAAAAATTCATCTCGTTTTGCAACATAGTCTTTGTATCCATGATGTTTTGGAGAATGTGAAGCATGTTATCAACCTTTTCTTCGTCTTCCCCCAGATCGGCTGGACTGTGGGCATGCCTTGATTTTATGTTCAATGGTAGGCCATGCCGGTGTGATCCACATTCACGAACGGTTCGAATTTTTAACCCAACTTTTGATCAAAGTTCTTGCATGCACACAAAACTTTCCCAAAATTTTTTTACCATCTATATGTGCACATCCTCTCTTGCACGCTTACTTGTCCATGTAAGTTGGTTTTCCTAGCAATTGTGGCTAGATGCATGTCCATTGTGCTTTCGTGGAATTGGCATGTACCAACCCTGCATCTACTTGCTTTGCATGCTATAACATGCATGTAACCCTTGCACATACGAATAGAAAGCCACTCAAAAGAAGAAAATCAAGTTTTCCAAATCCTAACGAATGTCAACATTAAATGTTTTAATGGCGTTGAAATTCATGTGCACCATACATTCAATGGGGTAGCAAAGTGTACTCCATTTTTCTTCTGGTATGTCATCCGCCTCATTTGTACCGTACAACATGAAAGAAGAGCATGGAATGGTGAACGAAGCTTCTCTTAACACGAATGCTTAGAAGGCACCAGAAGTATGTTTGCCTGCATGCTGAACTAGTGTTTCTCCTGCTTGCTATATTATTATGCCGCGTTTTCCCTCATATCGATTTCATAATAATTTTTTTTTCAGTGATAGGAAGATTCACGACCACATCATTAAAGAACCCTTTGTCACAATCACAAATGACTAGAATTCCCTTCTTCACTGCTATTGAGCACGTCAATAAAAAGTGGAATTATGTTTTTATTGCTTACCATGGCCAAAACCGTTAGTAGTATGTTCACGTTTGCAACGATGATCTGGCTCATGAGTAGAACTTGCATACGCGCATTTCATAAGTGCGTGACGTCTATGGGCAGTAGCGTGCTTTAATGATGAAGCCATAAGTTGGTGATGCCTATTTCCACAAAAGCATGTTTGAAGAACTTGTTCTGAATGCTCGCAAACAGCATGCGTGTTGGGATCCATAATCATGAATTGCTCATTTAATGAGAAAGTGCAGGAGTTGCTTTTTATACCTCAATCAAGTTGAATGAATAAAATTTATGAAAGAAAGCAAATCATTCTCACCTTCACGTAGTATACTAGAAAGAGAAATCAGGCCTTATCCTTCAAACTCTCAGTTTTCTCTTCAAGCTTTGACCTTGTGTGCTAGAGCAGGTCCTTGTCAACCTTCTTGTCGGTGCTCTTATTGACCATGACTTCAATGGTCATGAAGTAATGTTCCCATTTAGCATGGAAGTTACATGACGACTAATTAAGGGCATCATTTTTGCTAGATTTTCCATACCCGGAGCACAATGGTGGCAATAAATGAACAAGGTAATGCCAGAGTTACCATGGTGTGCATTTACGTAAGCCTTTTAGCAACCACTGTACACAACATACCTCTAAACCATTTTCTCCCTTTGGATCTTGTACAGGATGGTGCAGTTTGCTATGGCCCAATTTTCAACGACGTTCGTTGTCTCCACTACTCTTGGAGGTGTTATGCTGTACGATAATAGACCTTACATTTTCAGCTTTTCTAGGACCAAGGTGATTGGGTTTTTGTCATACAACACTACACGGTCATAATGTAAGTTGAAATAGATACATGGAACTAAATGCAATACATCACAAAGTAAAACAACATACAACATGAATTCTAATGGCCATGCACCCCAAGACTTAGATGTAGATTAAACATTCCAAGCCATTAAGGTGAGATAATCAGAGAATTTGCTTGGATTTCTTGCTTAAATTACTCTTTGTAAAATTAAACTAGTGGCGTGGAAGGTCAACGCTAGATGCGTGCCACCTGAAGGCCTGTGAGAAGATGGGCAATGGATGCCACATTTACGACAACCTTTCCATCTTAATGATTGGGCCATCTCCACGAAAAATGGATATGGTGTAATGAAAGTCCACATTCAAGTGTATAATCTACTCATGTTCATCGCACGTGGATGTGTCCCCCATCCTTTCGTGATCATTACCCTTAACGCAAATGACCCACATCATAGACAAGAGGCAAAAAACAGTGGACACCATTAGAATTGAGAGGAAGTGAGGTAGAGAGGGTACAAAAATTGCTGCATAGCCCATAAGCATAACGAATGAGACTAGGAAGTTTTGCTTGAGGCACTACGAATTTCTCTCATTGGCTGAACGCAATCTACACATGTTGGATGGTGGCGTCCTTGGAGATGAGGATACATTATCCACATTCACGTTAATGTGTGGACGTCCTGCATGACCTCAAGTGTAGCCAAGATTGGTCACAATTTGTATAGATGGCCAATGAGGCTTCTACAAAACGGGAATGATATGATATGGGGACTCCAAAATGTACGGTGATGTTTGAGGAAGGACGGAATACAAACAAAAGGTTGGATAGTCATGAAGGGATACCCTCTTCCGGTGAAGTACTTCTAGTCATTTTGGATTAGGAAAAGTGGTTAAGTATGGAACTATGATTTATGCAGCACCACATCATTGATGACTATAAGAACAACTATTTTTAGTCGTATGCATTAATATGAGGCGTTCCATCGTTTTTTTTTCACAACATCCGAGTGTGAATACAAAAATCAGTTGTAATCTGAAGAAAGATAACATGATATCCACTTTTTCCAAAAATTATCATTATGCTCAGCATGTTGTTAGTAATGCATCATGTATGGATATTGTGTGTAAAGTCTGGGGTGCTACATATGGTGTAATATAAATATCTAATTGAAATTATAGCTCGGTATATATCACATTATTAGATTTCTCTTGCTTATGTTGATGCTTACACGGATGTGTGAGCTATATCACCAAATTTTTGAATTTAGTGCTCATTCATGTTAAAGTAGCAAACATTTCTGTGTCTACTTGCGTTAGCTAGCCTAGTTTAGTCTCATTTCTTTGTTCATGCTGACTTCTTACGAGACGTAGGCCTCGCTGCGTCACCCCGTCTGGGTCGCACGAGACATTGTGCGCGTAGAGACCCTATGCACCCCTTAGGTGGTTCGCCACACTTTAGGGCGAACCGCAGTCTGGGGAGCGAGGGCGACCCGATAGGGGTCACACTCGCTCCCCCGTCAAGCTCACTTTTCAATTCGTCTAACGTATTTTCACTCTCGATCTATCTTCGATCTGTCTAAGTCTCCAACTGCTCGATCCCTCCCTCACAATTCTCGAGAGCGAACCCCCCTCACAGCTCTCGAGAGCTCTCCCCCCTCGCAGGTTTCGAGAGCCCTCCGCGTCTCTCACAAGAAAAGCGGGACAGTTAGTCCCGCGACTAACTCCCGAGCTCTCCCACCACCCGCCCCCTCCACTCTCCTCCACCTGTCTCTCCCCGCTGACCTCACCCTCATCAACATGGCATCAAGACATTGAGGGCCTGTGGCTTCCTCCGTTTCCGCTTCCGCCGTCCGCTTTCGCCATCCGCTTCCGCTTCCGCCGTCTGCTGTCGCCGCCGTCGTCAGTTTCCGCCCTCCGCTTCCGCTTCCGCAGTCTTCCATCGGCCGCTGCTCCCCGGTCTCGTCGTCGTCCTCGCGGGTGCCGTCCGCGGTCGTGGTCCCCGTCCTCGACCTGTCGTTCCGGCCCGCTTCCCCTCCTCCAGGTCTGCCCCTGTCGGGGCCCCCCTGTCGTTCCAACCCCTCCCCTGCTCTTCCCTTCTCCCCTACTCCCGTTTTTCGCCCTCTCTGTCTTGTTCCAGCTCGTTTTCCTTTTCCTTTCTTTTCTCTTTCCCTTCCCTCACGTTCTGTTTGTTTTTGTGTTATCTGCTGCAGGTTCGTTCCCCTTCTCGTCCTCCCTGCCTCTGGCCCGGCCTCGGCCTCCTCGTCCCGTGTGCCCGCTCTCCGCTCCTACCTCGGGCCCCCGTATCCCTCGCTCCGACCTGCCGCCTGCCCGCGGCCTCCGGCGCGCGGACCCGGCTCCTCCTCCGGGCCCTCGGATATCACTCCTAGACGTCCGGGCCTTTGGCATTAGGGTTAGGCTGTAGGTCTAGTCCTAGATCTAGACTCTAGACTTTGGACTGTGTACTGTGACACGTGGACTCTGCTTTGCTGCTTTCGGCCTTTGGCCAACCCCCCCCCCTTGTCCTTGTTCTTTTGCTTGGCTCACCGAGCCCGGGGCCGTCTGCCCCCAAACGGCCTTTGGCCTTCGGCCTTCTGGCCCAGCCCTTACGGCGTGATAGGACCCCCCCCCGCTGGGTCTCGTCCCGGTTTTTCATTCTTTTTCTCCTTCCCCCTCTTTCTCTCCTACTCCCTCTCTCTCCTTCTGCCCTCCCTCCCTCTCCTCTCTCTCTCCCCACTCTCTCTCTCCCTCAATCTGCGCTCCGCCCCTCTGCCTTCTCTGTCCGTTCTCGCTCTCCTCTCTCTCTCTCTCTCTCTCTGTCTGTCTGTCTCTCTGTCTCTCTGTCTCTCTGTCTCTCCCTCTCTCTCTCTGTCTCTCTGTACCTCTGTCTCTGTACCTCTGTCTCTCTGTCTCTCTGTCTCTCTGCCTCTCTGTCTCTCTGTCTCTCTGTCTCTCTGTCTCTCTGTCTCTCTGTCTCTCTGTCTCTCTGTCTCTCTGTCTCTCTGTCTCTCTGTCTCTCTGCCTCTCTGTCTCTCTGTCTCTCTGTCTCTCTGTCTCTCTGTCTCTCT
>SZWC01020452.1:36512-49464 GCA_023375785.1 Penium margaritaceum
CGAGGCCCTGTCCCGTCCCGACGCCGCCGACTGGCATGCGGCGTGCCTGGCTGAGTTAGCTGCACTCTCTGACCACGGCGTCTTGGAGCTCGCTGACCTTCCCCCCGGTCGCAAGGCGATCAAGGCCAAATGGGTTCTTCGTCGGAAGTTCACCGCCACCGGTACGCTCGATCGCTACAAGGCTCGTCTCACCGCCAAGGGATACTCTCAGGTCCCTGGCGTTGATTTCGGCAAGATCTACGCTGTCGGTCGGTTTACCACGAGTCGCGTCGTCATCTGTGTGGCCGCCTCCTTCCAGTGGGAGCTTCACCAGATGGATGTCAACAATGCCTTTCTTCATGGCCGCCTCGATGAGGAGCTGTACATGGTGCAGCCTCCAGGTTTTTCCGACGGCTCTGCGAAGGTGTGTCGCCTCCGTCGGGCGCTCTACGGCCTCCGCCAGTCCCCTCGTTGTTGGAACGAGGAGCTCACCTCCACCCTTGTCCGTGGCAGCTTCCGTCCCAGCCAGTCCGACCCCTCCCTCTTTATTGGCGGCACCTCTGTGGTGCCTGCCTTCGTCTTGGTGTACGTCGACGACCTTCTCATCACCTCTCCGTCTTCCACTGCGATCGTCGAGGCTAAGGGCCTCCTCTCCTCGACGTACCGCATGAAGGACCTCGGCCTCGCCACCATGTTTCTCGGGATGCAGCTCGAGCGTCTCCCTGGCTGTCTCCTTGTTCACCAGGAACGCTATGTCCTTACTCTTGTCGACCGTTTCTCGTCCATTGTCGACCTGTCACGGCCTCTCCCCGCGGCCTCCTCCCCCATGCCGCCAGGTACACAGCTAGCCCTCCGGGTCGCCCACGACACGGCGTCTGGCGAGCTCGAGTCCGCCGTCGCTTTTCAGTCCATCTTTGGGGCTCTCACGTACCTCGCCGGCACCACTCGTCTGGACATCGCCTGTGCGGTGAACGTCCTCGCCCAGTACGCTCGAGAGCCCCGCACGGCTCATCTCCGTGCGGCTGCGTATGTCCTGCGCTATGTCCTTGGCTCTGCCCGGACTAGCCTCGCCTTCCCGGCCGTCTCGGGTGTGCCGCTCCTGGAGGGCTATGCTGACAGCGATTACGCCCGTGACGCGAACGCTCGGAGCCGCAGTGGCTTCGTCTTCCCTCTCGGTGCCGCCGCCATTTCCTGGCGCAGTGGGAAGCAAGGTTACGTCGCTCGCAGCACGGGCGAGGCTGAGTACATGGCCCTGGGTAGCGCAGCCGCTGAGGCTGTGTGGCTCCGCCACCTTCTTGGCGAGTTCCATCTCCCCACGCCACCCGTGCCCCTTTACACTGACAGTGAGAGCGGTCTGGCAATCTCCAGGAATGCAGGTGCACTTCATCGTCGCACAAAGCACATCAATGTCGAGCACCACTACGTCCGCGACGTTGTTGCCTCTGGCGACGTGTGCCTGCGGTTCATATCTGCGGAGTTTCAACTTGCTGACTTCCTCACTAAGGCCCTTCACCAGCCTGCCTTTGCCTCCAGCATCGCCGCAGTCGGTCTTCGCACCCTGCTCCCGGCTGACTGACTCTCCTCCCTCCTCTTCCTCCCCCATCCCCTGCTGCTTGCGAGGGTTCTCTGGTCATTCGCTCGATGACTGTCTACCTGCTGTTCTCCTACCCCCCCCTCTCCCTTCGTTGCGTGCAGGCTGTGTTCTCTGTCCTCCCTCATCGCCACCGCCCCTCGCCGCCGGCTCGTCTCGCTCCTTGGTTCCTGCCCATGCCCCTTGTCGCCCCCCCCCCGTTTTTTCCCTCTCCCTCCTTGCCCTCGTCTGTTCTGTGCTACTACTCGGTCATGTGCAGGTCCCTGATGCTCTCGCTGTGGTGCCTTGTCTTGGGGGCGCGCGTAGCCGAGGAGGGCCGCCACCAGAGGTCCCTGATTCTCCCCATCCTCGCTGCGTGCGTCGGGACTACCGCTCATCGCCGCCGGGCGCTCTTGGCTGGGGTGTGGCGACTGGGGGCTCCTAGTCGGGTGCTTCTGGCTGGGGGCTGCTGGTGGGAGCCTCGATGGCGCGCTTCTGCTGGGGTGCTCCTGGTGTGGTCGTTCTGGTGGGATGACGTTAGCAGGGTGCTTCTCGCCGGGCTCTCCTTGCGGAGTCTCCCTGGCCGCGTTCCTCCCTTACACTTCTTTCTGCCGCGCACTTCCGCGATGGTGCCACCTTGCATGCTACGTCCGTTGGCGCCTTGTGCCTACCATCTTTCTCCATGTCGCTCTGCGCTATTGGGGCTTGTGGTGTGATGTTCAAGCTCTTCGCTTGGGACATGCACCCTTGCTTATGCTGTCATGTTAAAGTAGCAAACATTTCTGTGTCTACTTGCGTTAGCTAGCCTAGTTTAGTCTCATTTCTTTGTTCGTGCTGACTTCTTACGAGACGTAGGCCTCGCTACGTCACCCCGTCTGGGTCGCACGAGACATTGTGCGCGTAGAGACCCTATGCACCCCTTAGGTGGTTCGCCACACTTTAGGGCGAACCGCAGTCTGGGGAGCGAGGGCGACCCGATAGGGGTCACACTCGCTCCCCCGTCAAGCTCACTTTTCAATTCGTCTAACGTATTTTCACTCTCGATCTATCTTCGATCTGTCTAAGTCTCCAACTGCTCGATCCCTCCCTCACAATTCTCGAGAGCGAACCCCCCTCACAGCTCTCGAGAGCTCTCCCCCCTCACAGGTTTCGAGAGCCCTCCGCGTCTCTCACAAGAAAAGCGGGACAGTTAGTCCCGCGACTAACTCCCGAGCTCTCCCACCACCCGCCCCCTCCACTCTCCTCCACCTGTCTCTCCCCGCTGACCTCACCCTCATCAACAATTCATACATGTTAAGGACAATAGATTTGAAAAATAATGATGAAATAGCATTATTCTTTAATTTTGTTCAGATAATGATTCCATAACTTGTATATGTATATAAATAATGTAAAGTGCTTATTGGACTCATTCTGCAAAGTGGTCCGGCACTTTTTTTTTACAACCTTTTAAGAAGCAAGGGGTTGGCGACAAACCACCCATCACGTGAGCGTGGTGTTGTTAGTGGTGCGCCACAATCTAATTAATGCCTTTTGTGTGGTTTGTGAGGTGTCTGGCTGGCCAGTAGGTGCCAATGAACCTTTTTGCTTGACAAAGGACTATGTAGGTGCAGGGGCCTCAATGGTTAAATGAGTTCCATTGTGCACTGCTCCTTACTTGCACCTTTGTTTTCAGACAACTAGTAGTAGTTTGGAGAATTAAAAAAAAGGATAAGCAAAAGAAGTAAAATGAATTCATGGTTTCAAATCTTGAGGGATATCTCCTGAACAAGAATTCATTGTGTTTACTTCAACAAAATGTGTCAAGATCTGACCAACCGTGGCTTCACATTAACATTTACAAACATTATCCAAATGTATAAAATGGATATACTACCCCTTGTTTGAGAGTCTTGTGACGAAAACATCAATCAAAAGAAACAATGAAGAGGTGCCCTTAAATCCTCAATTCAATGAAATATGGATGTGTTAAAAGCATTATGTATCTTATGGTGAGCTTCTCCACCCATTTTTGTCCTATGAAATTTCTTTGATGGATGTAAATGTTTCTTATGATAGTGAGAATATTATCATTCTCCTTGTATTTGCCTTTTGAGGCACTCCATAACCTCTACGAATACCGTAGTGGATGATATGTTGTATGAATAACAATTTATGCAAACTATGATGGACTTCATAAGGATGGCATGAGAGAAATAACGACATTCACATGAATGGTATTTTGCTTGATATCGTTCTCACGTTTTGAGTGTTTAACATTTTCACAAAGGCAAAGAAGACGTGAACTGGTCAGAATAATGAAGTCTTGTAAAGCAAAGTTTGAGGAATGCAAGAGTAAAAATGGAAGATGAGTTAACAGTGTTGTGTAGGCTTGTCTTCTCCTCATCTATTCCTTCTCAAACGTTGATTATCTTTCACTCATTGAAAAATCATATCTTTCAAATAATTTTTGACCGTTATGGGCTGACTATTTCCTTACCACATAATAATGCTATGTGTTGCTTTTGGAGTAAGAAAGTGTTTTCATTAAGTATTGTTTGTGATGTCATTGAATAAATATCTTAGAAAGGTTTTCTTATCCCAATTTGTGTCATAAAATGGCAAATGGAATCTCTCTTGAGGCCTATGTTGACTGTTCATGCATGATTGTTTATGCTTATTTTTATGGGTGAGTAACTGGTATTGATGTAACAAAACTTTAATGACTGAAGAATTTCAAGGTGGTTTGCCTTCTTTACACGCCCTTGGTAGAATAAACGTTTAAGGAAATTTAGGCAGAAAAAATCTCTTTCTTCCATCAAAGGTAACCTTTACTAAAAATTAAACAATTGGGAAGAATGTCTGTTGTACTAAAGCCTTTTTGAGATGGCTAGCGTGCATGTGCACGATTTGCAAATGAACAATGATGAGCTAGGGAAAGAGTACCTTTATTTGGATCTTCATTTGATCATAGGGTAAATGATGATGAGAATTATTCCAATCATTATGATTTCCATGAGGAGAACTCAAATCGTTTTCTGTGATGCAATAAGCTTGTGTGCATAAATCAAGAGCTGCAAGTGGTGTGAGAGCATTGCAACATGAATGGTTATAAATGGTTGTAGCAATTCGGCATGCAGGTGTTGATCCTCATGATGTTAAGTCTTGTTACAATAAATGACTTATAAAAAGCAGTGGTGGAGGAGAGGATACCTAAGTGGTAATAACTGTAGGTCCTCTTGAAAATTACATAGCTAGTGGCTAGTGAAAGTGATGTGGACTGATTTATGGCCAGAACCGTGGGCCAAATTTTTACGAAAGACAAGGACATAATTCATGGTCTTCTCTTTGTATAGTGACATTTAAAGGGAAATATTCAGGGAAAATGTAGTTTGGTGGCATAGAATCATGTTAACACACATTTACGCCTAGTAACACCAAATTTATGTTCAAATAGCAAATGAAGAAGAATGAAAAATGTGGTGAGGGCCCTTTGAAGGAGAAAACACTGAAAATTCAAGATTTTTTAAATCACTCACAATAATTTGCGACACAAGAACTTCTATTTTCAAGTTCAAGAACTTGAGTGAAAGTTCTTAAGAAAATGACGTTCTAAATTTGTTTGCAAATAAAGCATCAAGAATGTATGCTCAAATGTTTATGATCATACATTGTTTGGAAATTCAAGAAAAACTTTCCACTTTCTTTAAGTTTGTGTCATGTTTTGAAACATGAAAAGAGGCACATAAGTGTATGCCATTGTTAGAAGGCTTTGTCGTCCCCTTCCATTGGTGGCTCGATGTTCTAAAGCAACATGGTCAAGCAGGACATTGTCCTCCCCTCCCATCCTCCCATGAAGTTGTAGTGTATATGGGGTGTATATGGAAGTGCTTTTGGAGGGTTCGCAGATTGTTACACTTGTGTACAAATATATTGTTCTATGATTGTTTGTACATGCTAGATACACCTGTAATACACTCATTCAATACAATAGTGGTGTTGTTTGAGGGGACTGCTTCTTTGGGTTCCTTTCCTACATTGCAATTGATTAACAACTGTTTTGGGCATAAACGGTTCCTACTTTGCTTCTTTGTACTAAACGTCGACATTTCAAGATGAATGCTTGGGTTCAATTTTCCTCACATAGAACATTAAATACACTTGTCATTTCTTTTGGTTGTCTCATCAATACTCACAAGTATAATCACCTTACACACTTTCCACTTTTCATGGGATGAGTTTGGTAAGGGACATCCCCTTCCCCTTCAATGTGGAAATGTAATGGAGTGATGTATTTTGTAAGTGAACCTAAACGGAGGTTGCATAAGTAAACAAGTGTAAAATTGAATTTTTGATTTTTTTTAATGAATGGAAGATTTTTTGTTTTTCGTAGTGGGCACACGCGGGAATAACCAATCGCTCCACTATAGAACCTTCACAATAGCTAGAGATTTATTGCTATCCTTAGATCTTTTTTGTGTCCATCAAACTGCATAGCAAATGTGAAAATGTTCAATATAATCTTTTCGAAGGTACAAAGTACAAGATGAAGATCTCTTGATGTATAAATAGTTAAATAGAGCTTAGCTCCATGCTCTAATCTATTTATTGGGCCAAAGGAAATGTCATGCTTAAGAAGGTCAACGAGGACATCCACGCAAGGGTCTCAGCATAGCCATCAGCTTTGGTGATGGAAGGCCTTCAAGATATAAGACATATCTATTACTAGGTTAAGAGCACCTGCCAAGCTCATAGGGTCATGAAAGGAGTCTCTTGTGGATTCCTCCTATTCTTGGTAGAGTTTCCAAGCTATGGTAGACAAGCCACGAACAAACAGGTCGTCCTCCTTCTTGGCTTGAAGAAAAAAGTGAGGTTCACAGAGGCCTTTGAGGCATCTTTAACAATGACTACCACGTAAGCTAATAGACAGAACCAAGCTTAGAGGGGATTTTGGAGGGACCTTTTGACGTAACCTCCACCCAAGCTTGCAGGGTAGAGGTAGGCTTACATGGGCCTTGGAGAGGTGTACTGTTACAACCTCCCTCAAAAGTGGCAGGCATAGCCAGGCATAGAAGGGCCTTCGAGGGATCCTAGAATCGACCTCCCTGAGGCTGGCTGGCAGCGCCAAACTTACAAGGACCTTGAAGGGTGGAGGTATTAGAGCTAAACAATTGTAGATGAACCTCTAAGTTTTCATCCACTCAAGATTGATGAGTAAACCGGGGCTGTAGCCTTTTGTTCCTTTGGCCCTAAGAAGTCAATTTCCTTCTCAATACTTCAAACAGGTTCCTTGGTGCATGATGACCTTTCACCATAACTATGATTGTTGTAGTAGAGCTCGCCTTATGGATTTTCATGTGCAAGATATCACCATGCCTTGAACCCTTGAATCTTGTGGCCTCTCAAGGATCATGGAGGATCCTCGATCATTGTAGCAAGAATGCTCCCATCTCAACGGTCCTTTAAATGAACATGAACAATTGATGTATGGAAATATGGATTGAGGAAAACTCGTTTGGAAGGAAGCCTCCTCTCCATGGAAAATTCCTTTTTACCTTGGTTTTCCGCACAACTTGAGCCATAAGGAGGCTTCTTTCCTAAAGAAGCTACATAAAGTTTCAAAATGTAGCTTCTTAGTAAAATTACACTTGTGTATGTTTTTCACTACAAGTAAGATGCGCCTCAAAATGCTCTCCCCATATAATGAATCAAAGTGTTGTGAGGGGACAAGGGACATCTAATGAGGGTTTCATCTCTCTGCTTACAACGTGTCATGAAGCTCTTATGGGCATATTCAAGTTGTTCATTCTTTAATTTTTTTAAGAGCGTGGAGATTTCAAGATTGATAATCACAAACAAATTTTGTGATGTTATAAAAAAGTACCATTTTTCATCAATGCAATCACATGCAAACTCACCAAGTACACGTTTCAATGTTGAGAGGGGGACCACGAACTTGTTCACCTCCAAATTGAAATTGTTAGGGGGGATGTATGGGAAAGTGTATTTGGAGGGAGGTTGCATGAGTATAGAAGTGTAGAAAGAAACTTGTGTATACTCTTCACCGTATGCAAGATGAACCCCCTCATACACTTCTTCAATACACAAAACGTGTATTTGGGAGTAGAAATCCAATTTGGGTTTTTTTTCTTAGATCAAAAAGTGTGGATGGAAATGTTTGGGTGATGTTATCATCAATACTCCACAATAGATCTGCTGAGAGTAATTTTTAGAAATGTATCGTAAGAAAGATTCATTTTTGAAATTACACTTTTAACTAGGAAACAATTTACATAAGCCTTCATGAAACGTAACTAAACCTCTTAGATTCTGAAAGAATCAAGGAGTAGAATGCATAATTAATGTAGTTTACAAATGTAGAGTGATGTATTATAACTCTCTCCACATGATGATTTGAAGCAACTTTATTTAATGAAGATATTTAATCTAGTCCGTTTTTTCTTCAATTCAATGGCATGAAATTCATTATTTCCCACGCGATAATTGTTTTTTCCTTCTTTAAAATTTTCTTATCGAATGATAGGAAGGTTAAAAACTTAGAGTGATTAGACTTTTGACCACTTAACAAGGTATGTGTGATGTTGTGATCAAGGAAAAGCCTCTTACACAATGAGATCTACCATGTTTTCAATACCTTTTTTTATGATTTTGATCACTATTTTTATATACAATTCTACTCGTCGAATTAATGTGAAGTCATCAAACGTGGACTAAAGTGGGGAAGATATTAACGTATGAACAACCACGTCATGGACTAGATGCTTTGCATGAACTCGATAAAGTGTTAGTTCCCTTGTTTCATCAAAACATTTGGGTTACCACGAATATGTAATTTTAATGAAAAATGTCTTGTGTTCTTTTGATTTTTTTTACTCATTTCCAAGGTTGTGACTCCTTCAATGGCGTTGTTTACGATTGACATGTGGGCATGAAGTATGAGCATTTGGATTGTTTTACTTGGTGTTGATAACATCTTTCAATTCATAATGAAGTCATAATGAGTGGCATCTCAAGATAACATGATTATATTGTTCAATACATGTATTGTATTTTGTTTAAATTCCCCAACCACGTTAGCTTATCAGGTGTGGTTTTTATTAATCCCTTGTTCATAAAAAAAGTCTCTCAAGATATTTGAATCAAAGCTATAATCTAACCAAAGTCGTTCTACTGCTTTATTTTGTTTGATAGCAAATAATGATCTTCAACCTACTCTATCCATGATTTAGGTCTCAAATAGAATTTGAAGTGATGTCGACATTGTTATGCACAATGACCAAAGGTTAAAGTCAAAGTGAAGGAAAGACAATCATCAATAGTTGGAACCTCCTGAGGTGGGAGTTGTTTCTTTATTCTATTCGCAAAGATTTCATTGAATTCACATATGGACCACATAAAACCTTTGCAAAAATAGGTGAGTTCTTCATTAAGACCAAAATCATGAGTTCGTTTTAAGAGGAAGGCATATAGTTGAACACTAGATTCTTAATTGCATCATAAAGATGTAGATTGATCTAAAACTCTTGATTTATGGTGCCCTCATTCTTATTGGAAAAAATGATATGTTCAAAAGGTGAGAGTAGAATACAAAGTGCTCTGAGTGAGAATATGATTTCACTTGCCTTAGATTGAGGAATACCCTTTTCAGATTAGGGAGAGGAAACATAGTTTCTTTTAGTTCATCCAAGAGTTACGATTGAATCTATTTATTTAAACTAGAAGTGCTTAAGACACCATTACAAGTATTCACATGACATTTTATTTCTCATTTTCAGGTTTTGATGAAAGTAGTTTTCTGTATTCTTCTGAAAATGATCTCAAAACATGCCATTTTCCATGTTGAATGCGACTATTTTGTGTTTTTTTTACCTTGAAGAAAGCATGTTTCTTCAGATGCAATGGAAGTGCACAATGTAAATTTGTACAAGTATCTAAATTTCTCAAAGCTCAAACGTTCTTTGCCAATATGAGTGAATTTGAATTTGTATAAGATAAACTAAAACATCTTATACAATTATTGAATGAAAATTTCCTCCATATGAACCCATAATGAGTCAAGCCATGAATGGCTAACTCTCCCATGGAGAAATTGGGAGTATGTGGTATTTATTATGCCTAATAATGTTTCAGTCGTTTTATGCAAGGTTATTATCCACTCATAGCTCTGAATATGTGGCTTAAGTGAAGATGAATGTAGAAAACATGGATCGTTCATTGGGAGAATTACTTCTAAGAATCTACGATGATTATCGTGGCTCTTTTCGATTTTTTGCAACCTTGAGTTGTATAATAGAATGTGTTGCTTTGAAAAGAGATCCTTCCTTGCGAAGAATAGGTACCTAGTCTAGTATGAGATTTTATTTCCATTCTTGTCGAAAACGAATACACAAATAGTCATTGGTAACTATTTTATGTGGTACATGCAGTTAAGACGTCATTCTTACGTTGAGTTCAAAAAGGGATTTGTTGTTGTCATGATAAAACATAATTTTTTGTTGGTCTTTTTTATGTGTATGGAACATGTGAAGAAATTTGGCTCGTTTCACAAAGTGTTTGAGCCACTTATTGTTTTCATGAGAGTACAAGCCAAGGTGTATGAACATATTCAATCAAGTAAGCACAAATTGTGTGGAGATAAAACTACCAAAACAAGTGGGTTTTTTAAGGCTATTAGGTAAGGAAGAAAGCTTATATGAGAACTTCTTCTGATTGCAAAAATTACCTTCACAGATAACTCATTACAAGGGAATGGCATTTTAAATTCACATAATACTTTGTGGGGATACTTGGCTTTAACAATCGATGAGTTTAAAACTATAGAATTAGTTGGTTCTTGATATAGGAGTCTGGTGATTGAAGAGAATTTTGAAGTTCAAGGACCCACCATTTGCTGGATATTTGTGGTTGCAAAAGACTAGATAAGCGCTCTTCCACCACTGTTGGTGGCTGTTATGGAGTGTTGATTTTTGAACACATAGGATGACAAGAAATGCATGTCTTTAGAAGTATGGTAGAAAAAATGCCTACTATACTACTCCAACCGTTTGTAATTCAAGGGTATTTATGATAGGGCCACTTTTTCCTTTACCACCAAGCACATACATCGTTTTTTGTCTTAAGATGATTTCCATTCAGCATCTAAGACAAACAAGTGCATTAATGCTTGACGTAAGTTGTAGATAGTAGGTTAGCATGGTAAGGGATCTCCCATTTTCATGATGAAGCTTTCGTGGGACAAGCATGTTGGGTGTCTTTGACCTCCAATGGTGTGTATCCATGAAGAATTCATAGTAATAATATCGATCACTATGTGTGAATTAGTGTTGTGCCATGTGCCAAATGCCTATCCTTGCAATCTACTAGCTTGCTCCAATACTTATTCACATTAGAATAGATCGTATCTCCCAAAAGTTTTTCTTACATCAATAACCGAATCATGGAATGAGGTACTCAAGAAAAAGAAACAAAAAGAATGTTTGATCCTTGTGTTAAATTAGTACAAAAACCTAGTATAGCCTGTTCATGAAGAGGATTTCTACCAAAGTATTCATGATTGGTTGGTGTACATCCATGAAAAGCGTGCATGAATGGTGTGAGCATAGCCCCTAGGCTTCCCTATGATCGTAGGGGAAGATCTTTGTTTGTAGGATTCAGATATTGATGTACAGTAGGTTGATTGTTTTACCTTGTGGATGTCCATGGGATGATAGGGTCCTTAGACATGCATGTTTTTCTCTTGAGTGGATGCAAACCGAGGTAAGTACAACCCATATCTTATCCATTATCTGAGCCAGGCCCTCTTGCTCCTTGCTCGGGAGATGTATGGGGTTCTTTGGCCGGCAACTAGAGAGTTCTTGCACCTATTTTCTAGGTTTTCCTCCTCACGCATGGGGGGTTGGGTGAATATCCTTTACATGGGAAAACTTATGTCTTGAAATCTCATTAATTTTTTTTGTTTTCCGCCCGGCATGTATAGCTCACGATTGATTAAACGGAATTATTTTATTCGTTTCCATATGGGGCCACATAGACTCCCTGTCTGTGGGGCCCCGTGGCCTTTCTTCAGTGTTGCTTTGATCTCGTGGATGCTCGCATCTAGTCGTATCCGCATGCCCTTGCTGGCCTCTACCCTATATTGTTTTTCTCGGCATGTAAGATTCAGTTATTTTAATTGTTTTTGACTAAGAAGCTTACAATTACGTCTGGTACTTCTGAAGTACCAGATTCTGAGACTTCTGATTGTAGCCTACTGAAAAGCTGAAATTTACGATAGCTTCTTCTTGTAAGCCCGATTCCCGCCTTCTCTAGTGTTCAAGTTTGTCCGGCCTGGCTGTGACGTCCTTTGATTGTGGTCCAGACTGCCTTACCACGTCAACAGATGACAGCACAATGGGGTGAATTGTGGCTGCAGCGAAGTGCCGTCAGAACGCTCTTTGACGTTTGAACCGAATGATAACCGAAAAGAGCGAACCACCTCTCACCGCATTTCTCGAGACGCGTTGACAAGCTCCAGCTGTCCACTGCGGCCGCTTATCGGTCAGTGAGGCTGGGTGGACAGCGCCGGCGGCGCTTTGCCGCCGCAAACCATCCATACCCATTTGGTGCTGGGCACACACCGGATGTGCCCAACACCAAGCCATGTGTGTCCGTGTTCATGTGTCTCCAAGTCATTGACAATTTCCGTCAGTGCCATTCATGTCAAGTGCGAGTGAGTCACGCCCCCTGGCGTTGAGGGCCCAAACCCTGCACCACGACTGCATGCACGTCCGGGATTGGACCAGAGGCCGGCTGTGCTCCTTGTCCGAAACTCACCGTGAGAGCGTGAACAGGTTCGGACCTCCATTGCGCGAGTGGCCGTGACCCAGTTCGCACATAACGGCAACAGCAAGTGCTACGACACCACCGCCAGTAGCGGAAGCAGCAGCAGCAGCGGCAGCAGCAGCAGCAGCAGCAGCAGCAGCAGCAGCAGCAGCAGCAGCAGCACCAGCAGCAGAAGCAGCAAGAGCGGAGAAAGCTACAGTAGCAGCAGCAGCGGCTGCGGCATCGGCAGCAGCAACAGTAGCAGCAGCAGCCGCAGCAGCAGCAGCAGCAGCAGCAGCAGCAGCAGCAGCAGCAGCAGCATCAACAGCACCGAGCCAATGGCAGCTGATGGTGGAGGACCTGGCGGAGGAGGCGAGAGAAGGACAGTCTGGCCTTTCGGTTGTGGGCCACCAGCTCTGGTGAGTTGGCCAGCTTGCTTTTCTGCTCTCCTGCAGCCTAGCCAGCAGACTGCAGATTGCAGGTGCGTTGAGTGCAGGGTGAGCTGCAGTCTGCAGACTGCACGCTAGGCTGCAGCTCACCTGCACTCCACTGGTGAGTGGAGTGTAGGTGAGTGGAGTGTAGGTGAGTGGAGTGTAGGTGAGT